>CABFOV010001694.1:23113-36565 GCA_902141375.1 Timema poppense | reverse complement strand
TTTACAATGGCAGTGATGATAACCTTCTTTGAGAATTTTCTCTTATTGTAAGTTATTGGGGAGCCCCCGGTGACGAGTAATCTGTATATTGTGTTTATTGCTTGCTCGCGGGTTATTGTTACTACTTTAAATTTATTATCATTAGGCATTCCGGGTTTTTTGAGAAGGTCAATTTTATTGTTTGTGGGTCCTCTTGGCGGCCATCTTTTACTTGGGGTCATCCCCCGTTATTTCATTATGTATCGTTTATTATGGCCTTGTTTGTGCGCCTAACGCTGGGCTTGTCCCACTCTCTACTCATCGAGTTTTGTTGCTATTGTTGTTGAAAATAAATAAACTCTCTTGTTACCAACCTGACCTTTATTTGGGATATAAATAAAAGGGGGGGTAACACTACTTTTTCAGATTCGGGGGTCATGAAACGTCGAGATTCATCAAAATCTCGAGTTATATTTTTTTTGACGATCACAATACTTTCTCTACCTGTAAGATAGCGTAAGGTAAAAAATAACATTTTCATTAATTGTTTAATTCTAACGGTAATTTTCATTTTTTAAATCATAAAATCTAAAGTAGGCATTACCACAAAATTTATTTTATTTATTAAGTGTGTTATTTAATATTTTTTTTTAATATGTAAAGTTTGAGTTTTTTTGGCTGGGTTACTCAGTACCCTGGTATACTGAAAACGTGTCTGTTAGTCAAGGGTGCTGGTCCAGGGTTACGTTGAAAACAAATTAATATAATTATTATTGTTGAAGCCATTATTATTTTGTTAGAATGGTTAAAATGATATTTTAGAAAAAATATTATTAATGGTTTTCATTATTTAGGTAAGCCCAAAATTTTCATTAACAATTAATGTGTAAATTTGTTTAATGAACCAAACTGGATATTTATTAACATGTATTCTATTTACACGCTGATTATTGGAGCAAGCTAGTTTAATAATAAGGTTTAGAGACTAAATACAACATGTAATAGGGTGTAAAATTGACACTGAAATCAAATTTCAAACCACGAGTAAACCCCATGATAATTTTCTAGTATTGGTTGTTACCAACACATAGTTCGGATCACTTAATCACAAATATATTAATAAAGTGTTACTGTTTGACAATTCAGACAAGACATGAAATTTTATACAGTTTATTTGAGATCCAAATGACCTGACTTCCAATACAATGTCTCAGATTAGATATTTAACTAACTAACCATTAATATTGTAATCTAAGTATTTAAGATTTTTGCTTGAAAAGAAACTAGTCATACTGAGTGAGGCAATTTTTTTTAATAAATCACTAGCTAAAAAAATGTTAATGTAAATTTGATAAATAAATACATAAAGTAGAGTAACTAAGTGGTCATATTTATTTTGAAAATTAATAAGGGGCAATCCTTTAATTACATTAGGCTTTTTTTTAGTGATTTTTGACCCTTCCCCACTACCCGAACGTAAGAAATCGTAAGATTTTCCGTTCCCCCTGCCTCCATCATATATATTTTTTTACGATTTGATAATTATATTATATTAATCGTTTAAAGATTTTTAGACATAAGGATTGATAATAAAGACAATGAGAAATTGTTGAATACTTAAATTGCAATAAAATTAGGTGTAACATATCATAAGTAAATAAAATATAAGATACATTTTAGAATTAATATATTTATTTTCTTACTTTTTTTTGGTTAGATTTTGTTTCACTAGAAACATTGATAAGGAATCTTATTTATGATGAATTTTTACCCTCGATCCCCCCTTTCCCTTCCCCGTAAGAAAACGCAGTAAAATACTAACCCCACCACCTTCGTCTAAATCCCTACGTAATTTAAGGACGACTCCTAACTAATAATCACAATTTCATACCCAAAACCATCACCAGTGGGCATGCAGACCAAATTGTTATTCTCGTCTTGATTGGTTTTGCCACCGTTGTGGACGCAGGGAATCGAATACTATCTGGGTGTTCAAAAGTGATTTTTCTTAAGTGGTTTTTCACTTAGCCCTCTAAGCAAATGTAGCTACCTATTCTAAAAAATTCTACCTTCACTATCCTTATTCCGTTAGCTTTGCTATTGTATGCACATAACCCAAACAGGTAATAAGACACAGTAAACTTAACATCCTTTTTTCATAAAACGCGATTACCAGCTCTTATATCGTACTGCCAAGATCCTCAAGGATATCTAACAACCTTTCCAACTCACTTTGGTGACCGCATGGTCCAAGGCGTCACTCTCACACTATACTAGACTGCTGATGACCGGGAGATCGGGGTTTGAATCCAAGTTGGGTGGATTGATGGTGGTATTTCCTATGTGATTTTCCATTCTCCCTCCATGCAAATACGTGTACACTTCCTATAAATTCAACATTCCTTATTACTATTACATAAATGGTGCATAGGTTTATAAAACGGATGGTTAGTATGACGTGTTGCTAAGAAATCTATCAAAGAAGGTCAGATGTATGGGAACTGTTAAATTAACAGCTGTCGTCAATATTCTTTTAGACCCACTACGGTGGCCGAATAGTTTAAGACGTTATTCTCGTGTTGAACTGGCCCAATGATGACGGAGAGACCAGGGTTAGAATCTTAGTTGGGTCTACTGAAGGTGGTATTTAATAAATGGTTTCACACTCTCCTTCCACGCAAATTTGTATATACGACATCTAAAACTCTTCCTTCCTCCCTACTCCATTAAAGTAAACATAACTTGTGCTTATAGCCTGAACAGATAGTAAGACGTGGCGATTTAAAAAAATGATTTTAACATACTATCGAAGCTAAAAATATGGAAAAGTTGTGACAAGTAGCATATTCGTAGATTTAAAAAATGACTTTATTTTTTTAATTCACTAGAACATAAATTTCACGCAAAATAAGCTGTCACCTATTTATACGTGTGTCATTATAGCTTCATTCTCTTAACACAGCAATTCACTGACAAAATTGATATTGTATGTAACTGTATAAATAGGGTGTTTGGAAACTAGTAGCCCAAACTGCACATATAGCTTGTTTGAACCAAAAGTAATACAAAATCCCTGTACACTTACATCATCAAAACTATGCTAATACCATTAAATTGTGTTCGAAGTTTCGACGTACAGCGCAGGGAGAGCAGAGCTGTTAATGCATGCGTGTACAACAGGTTTTCTAGGAGTTAGGCACGTGAAACTACACACCTCGACATCTTGGAGCACGGCAGTAGAAATACCACAATTTACTATTAAACATTACACCAGTCCATTTAGAAATTGTAATACGTTATGAGGGCCATAATTAACGGTCCAACATCACAGAACGTGCTTGCCATTATTACATGTGCAGTGTAACGTGCCTAACTCCAAAACTTTGCTAATATCATTAAATCGCGTTCAAAGTCTTCCGGATGTAAGTAAATGATATTTTTTTGTTTTGTTTTTTTATTTTTGGTTGCAAACAAACTATATGTTCATATTAGGCGTTGAGTTTCCAAACACCCTGAATATATTTTTAAGCAGCACGTCTTACTACCCGTTCAGGTTGTATGCTTATTTAATAATTATGCTAATGGTTCTAAGAATTATGAAGGCCATATTTAGAGGAAGTGCACCTGCATTTGAATTTAGGAAGAGTGGAAAACTAATTTGCAATAAACCCCCCTCAGTACGCCCTACCGTGATTCAAATTTAGATTCGAAATTGTGTGGACCCACTTCGTTGATTGAATAGTTTAAGGTAGGTGTAAGTAAACTACGCCCTGTAATCCATATACAGCCCTCCACCGATTGATGCGAGTCCCGTGTGCTATGAATAATCCTTAAATGAATTTTCATGACAGAATTATGACAATTTATGGGCAAGTATCCATGTATTAATAATCAAATACTCATTATAACATAATAAAACTCCCTCAACATACATACATTAAATAACCCTTTAATCCTGTCTGAAACCACCCATCCTTCCATAGTAGTTAATGACCTGTTTGAACCACTGTCGAGAAGACTTGAACCTTTTTTCATTTCCTTTATTGTCATTCTAAAAGTCCTATTTGTCCTTCTTTCCTGTACCTATCCTACTAGTTGGCCCGCCCCCGTTACCCTGCCCTGCTAAGTGTCCCACAGCACTCTGGAACTTATAGTACCCTTAACGGCGAGAGCCCCAGTGGGAGCGGGTATCCCACTCTCCGGCATCTGGAGATCTTCTGAAGATTTTGATCCGCTTAATATCCACAATATCACCACCCATGGGCTTACAACTAACTTAACCTAAATATTTATAAAAATATTTAGCACTCACTCAACCTAAGTACAAGAACTTCTTATAGTTGTTGGCTGCAGGGTCTTTCAGTTGTTATTGCCGATCCATTTTCTGAACTAAGAGGAGCCATCCGATGGATCTGTGGATGGACCAGATGCCCGACAGCTCTAGCCCAGCATCACACACTTGTCGACAAGTGGGCTGGACCCTATAAGTGAGGGATTGATTCTCCCGTCTGAAGATGTTATATTGTACTCCCTAGCTGGTATCAAACCACCCTCCAGTTCGTCAGCAGTTCACACTACTGGAATCCAGAGAGCACTTCTTCCCTCATTTGGGCTCTGGTTTGCCTGGAGATCCCCATGACATTCTACCCAGCCAGCCGATAATCCAGTTTGTCTTCGTTACACCTATTTACTAATTCAAGTCGCACAGTTGTGTGTCATCCATATTTCCTGACCTGAAGTCCCGTTGTTATTTCTGCCCTCGTGAGATTAGCCACTAAGTGTTTAGCATTCCTGGATACTAATCTAGGCGGCCCCAGGTTCGATTCCCAGCAATATTATAGGTATGTTTCTCTGAGGGTAATTGTTCTTATGGTTCCCATGTGAGGGATTGGAAGCAGGTCCTATGCATGATTGATCAAATGGGGACGTAGTGGGTGATGACATATTACAGGTACAGTTCCAACAAGCTTTACTTATCCTAAACAAATTCTAATAGAATACAATATTTTTTTATGATCGCGTTTTACTACATGTTTAAGTAATACCTAGATACACTATTGTACAGGGTGTTTATAAAATAACTGCGGGGTTTTGAAAATTGATATTAAATCCATCAAGTGTAGTAGAATGGGGCACACATCAAAGTGTACTAGTCACAAAAAACTTATAGGTATGACTTTTCATGATTTATATTTATTTAAGAGGTGTTTTTGTATTTATCATTAATCAAGTTTGCTTTGAAACCTCGGAGTTCTTTTATTAACACCCTGTATTTTAATTTGTCTCTGCATCCACAACCCCTTAGAATATTAAGCACATATGAATATGTAGGACTAAACACGCTAATGTGTTAGAATAAAGGTTGAATTTAGAAGAATTTCACCCAAATCTGCTTGGAGGAAGAGTGGAAAAATATTTTCAATAAAATCACCATATTAACAACCGACTTGGATTTGAACTCTAATCTCCACGTCATCAATAGTCCAGTCTATTGTTGGTGACGCTTTAGACCAGGGGTCAAACATCTTTTTCTGGGAAGCGGTGGTTTGTAAATATTCTAGACTTTATGAGTAAAAAGGTAAAACCGATTATATTGTATACTTATATATAAGATATAAAATAAATTGTACACAACTTATTTTACAAACAAATTTCAAAATATAATTAAGCATAAATTTTTGGGAAACTTTTAAGAAGCTTGATATTAATTTTTAAGATTTATTATCACTCTTAATTGATGTTCAAATTAGTGTTTCCCTATCATTATAATATAATACAAATGCTCCTAACTCAGATAAGGCGGTAGATAGACGTTACATATATCATCACTGAAAATATATTTCACTCAAATAGGTATTTCCAAAAATTGAAATTAGTCCACGAGCCAATAATAATTATATGTACCAATATCCACTGACGTGAACACCTGATGCGTGCTGCTAAAAAAAACTCGTAGTATACCTACGTAAAACACTGTCAGCCTTGAATTGTGTGTGCGAGCGTCATATATGGCAGCGCGCGGTGGTCACTACAGCAACTACGTGTGTGGCACTAAAGGTGTCGTAGACAATAGGTAAAGAATGGGCATGACTGCGTCACGCTAACATTAATACATGGATTTTTGAAAAAAAAACACATTTAAAATGCTTACTAAAGAACGTTTAATAATATTAAGAAAAATCAGATTCAATTTTAGGTGAATTTAAGTTGAACAAATTGTAATAGAATGACATGAAAGAAATATAAATATGTGATATAAATTTAATATATATGCACAATATTTAAATGATATTTACAAGATTTGGTAATATTAATTACAGGCCATGACACATTTTAATTATGGATTGGTTTAAATTGTAACAAACATTTAAAGCATTAGGTACTTTTTTAAATATATATTTAAGTAAATTACACTTAAAACTAAGTTAAAAGAATCAAAGGATGATGTGATTATGCATATATTGAGAATTTAATATATTATTCGTAAGAAAATGACAGAAAAATTATTAGATTTGAAATATAAAAATTTGAATTTATTCCTTACTTGTTCCTTCTTTCCTGGTTGCAAGAGCACAGTTATTTTGATTTTGACAACTTGTTTCAATGCACCAGCGGCATCATCCTCAGGTTTGATGAGAAAGAAAGAAATGTATCTTTAAAATATAATGCGCCAGCCAATGTGGTATATAATAAAATTAATGAATGTTAATAAATCATAACGTTGAAAAAACAACTATGAAGCATCATATTTACCAGAAATTAAAATTATGTGCTGGAGTATCCCATGTCGTGTTATTAAAAGAACTTATAAGAGAATTACAATTAAAGTATATATATATATGAAGTGAAATTAGAACAATCTGGAAGAAATGTAATATGAAGTCAATATTAGAAGGTATTTGGTATTGAGATATTGTGGAAATGAGATAGTAGATAGATATTATGATGTTATTTGCCACCCTACCTTGTATTTCCCTATTTTTTTTCTATTTTTGTGAACAATTTCCTATTTTATTTCCCGTGAAATCCTCGACGTTCATCAGCTGATTCCCAGCCTGACTAATGACAATGTTTACATATATTAAATTAAGTAAAAGGACGGAAGGAACAACGTAAAACATTGTTTTAAATAATTTAAATAAGGAATTTTGATTTAAGGAAGAACACTTACCTTTTATTAAGCATATTAATTATCCTTTTAAGAAGTGTGATTGACTGTATTTATTTTGAAGGTCGGCCATCTTTGTTTTAACGCATGCCCAGCGCTATCAAACGAGTGAGGAGTGAACCTCGTGATTTGGAAGGGAAAAAAAACGAGCGCGATTTTTAATTTTGACAGAAGGAAATAGACATTTAATTCTTTATTAAAAACATTATTCAAATTCAATTGGCTATATTTAAATACTTATATTAAACCTACATTTCATTTTTATTTTATCACTAGTCTATAGCCAACAATTCATTTTCGTTTTTATTTACATATAGTTTGTTTCTCTTTGGACTTAGAATAGAACGTTTTTAAATTTGAAATAAGATTGGAAGGTTTTAAAGAGTAGTGAGACTTCTTCCGGGGTTGGTGGTCCAACATGGAGCCAAATGGATGTGGGCTCCCAATTCCAGTTATTTAATAGTGGTTCAAAGGTGGAAGATTAAAGTGAAAGGAGTAAAAAAAGGAAGCTAAGAGTGTGTGTGAGAGCTACAATATTTATGCTCAAGTAAATTGTGGAAGAATTCGAAGTGAAACACATTTATGAAGATGGTGTTTCAGTATGGACTAGTTATACATGGGTGAGGTCAAACCAACTCTTCAACTTTTGATTATTGTAATCATTTATTTTCTCTTTCCTAAATAAGTCAGAACTTATTTACTTCCAGAAGGACAAACTAATACAACAAAATAATTAACATTATATGTTATGTCTAATTATTGATTCTACTGATTGTATATATATTTTTTTCTTTTCCTTTGGTTTCAACAATACTGTGCTATACCTTGTAAAATTTAGAATTATAATTAACCGGAATTCCATAGGTAGGATTTGGATGTGGACAAAAGGGAAACAACAATAAATTCACAAAAGTGCCAACAATGGTTATTTCATACATTCATTTTTATTTGTAGCCTAAATTATATTTTTCTTCAACAATAATTTTTTTTTAATCTATATTGGTCATGGTTTTTTAAGCTTTAAGTTCACCCAGAGGTCCCGAGGTTGAGAGTCGTCGTGCCGCTGAGTGGATAACCGAGGTAAAGTGTTTTTTTTGTGACTATTATTTTTCCCCTAGATACTAGGGGTGGCGCCCAACTAAAACACAAGTATATAGGTAAAGAGAATACACATATTTCTCTTACACTGTTTGAATGAACCGAGGTTTAAAAGATTGATATTTTCCCGGTCAAAGAAGATTATATTATATATTATATATTATATATATTAAATATTTATTTTATTACTATCACTGTAAAAGTAAAAAATTTATATTTTACTACAATATATATTCTGAATTTTTTTTCCTGAAAATTTAATTTAAAAAAATACAATTATATAGGATCGCAGAAAGGATGACAATAAAGAAAATGAAAAAAAGGTTCAAGCCTTCTCGACACTGGCTAATTCTAAACTTATTATTGTATTTTAAAAAAATAACAAAGCTTATTATTGTATTTTAAAAAAAGAACATAACTAAAATATGTAATGTTAATTCAAGATGTAGATCTATCTCCCAAGCTACATGCTAGGAATCAGGATAAATATTGTAAATAAATAAATAATGCTGAACTCTAGACAAAGAGGTCAGCCATGACACAGCTAAATAATATATAAATAAAAAATTTGAGACTGCTATTTATAAAAAAAATCTTTGAGGATGGCATAATGATTTAATTCACTAACAGACCAGTCGACCCACTTCGGTGGCCACGTGGTATGACACGCCACTCTCGATGTATACTAGCCTGCCGAAAACGTGGAGAATGGGGTTCGATCCCTGTCGTGTGCACTTAGGGTGGTTTTCCCTAAATGGTTTTCCACTCTCCTTCCATACAAAAATAGGTGCACTGCCTCTCAATTAAACCTTACTAATCCCTAAGCCATTAGTGAAATTAGTACATAAGCGTAAAGTCAGAATGGTAGTGGCGCTAAAAAAAAAAGAGAGGGCTGATCAATTTTCTGTGAAGTTTAGATTTCTGAATTGTCTTAAACTTGTTTTTTTTATTTAATATTTTCGTCTGTTTAAGGTTATTTAGAAATGAACTTTCGTAGGTATAAATCATTGTGCACTCCTTAAACTTCGTTTAAATAACCATATTTATCTTATTAAAAAAATGTCGTCTTAGTAAGTTGTTAAAATCAATATAATATATTGTTTTAACTGCCCTCTGTGTATTTATCATCTTATTTACATCTCCTTTATTTCCCACCGCAAACTGTTCTCACCCAATAGAACCCTTTCCAAATCACCCCAATGTGTGTCAGTAAGTCCCTACCCTATTCAACCACCCCGTGACCCGGTGTAGGTGGATGGCTAGGAAGTAGGGGAAGGTTCCACCCTTGCACACCCCTCCCTCTCCCTAGCGGCGCAGGCAAGCAGGCAGGGCCGCCTGACTGAAACTTCAGCTCCAGTCAGTAGCCGTGTAGATGCGGTGCTGTGATCACGTGTGCGTGTGTGATTTTTTATCGGCCATCTTGAATAAAACGAGATCAAACATTATTGTTTTTTTAGAAAAAACATATATAAACAATTAATCTCTTAGCTTTGTTTCGTTTTATTTCCAGTGATTTTTATAAGTGACAATTTTTATTTTCTTTGATTTCTTAGTAATTAAATATTTTGAAAGTGTCAAAAAAGAGATATTGGAAAAATAAACGTTATTATATTTTTGTGAGAAGAAACCATGAAGTTATCATCCCTTCGAGTCGCTGTACTGTTTGTGCTATCATTGCAAGGTAGGTGTGTGATTGTTTTATTTTGTATTTAATTGTTTATTTTATTCTCTTTTTGGGGCTACATTTTAAAATCTTAATTGTTTGAACTATATTGAAACTGAATTTATTTTCATAATTTTTTACGCTTCAGCTCAAACAATTTATAGGCTACTAACAGTGCTGCATATTTCATCTACGTGTTTGAACTAGTATCTAATGTTTTTGAGGATTTTTTTTTGCATGAGTAAATTATTTATATTCTTTATTTAACAAACCTTTGTTTCAAAATAAGCATTGTTGTGGACATTTCTTAATATTTGTTGTTACAAAAAACACCAAATTATTTTATTTTTTAACATTTTTTTTAGGTTTGACTAAAAATCAATTTATCTACAGTAAATATTATTGTAATTATCATATAGTAATATAAACGTTTGAGAATGTCACCAAAAGTGATTCGTTTGTGAACAAATTTCGAACTTAGTTATACAAAATGGCTAAATAAATACAGTGAGAGAGATGTTTAAACTAATTTTAAACTGGTTTGAACATTCCTAATGAATGACGTTCCATTTTATTTCAAATGTTATTGTTTAAGAATACTTGTGTATATATGGCATGACAGAGTTATTTTTTTATATCTAACTACTTTTTAAGCTGATATATATAATATTGTAACATTTTGTTTCAAAATCTGGTGTACAATTTAAGTCCAATTTGTATAAAAAGTTTTCAGCGAGAGTACAAACGTTTATTTTTGTGGAAAACCTTTATAACATTCTTCGTTACTGTCGTTGTATAGGTATTGATATTTTCTATCAAAAAGGGCGTCTGCAGATCACAAAACCCGATACATGAGTACTTGAAAGTAAACATAACTTTTCTAGAATTCAAATAAGGGTTCTTTCTATTAAAATTGGGCTGTACAATTTATCCGTTATAAACATTCTACTCTTCTGCATTATTTTATTGGCTGACTGTAGAAGGTTGTTTTGAACACACAATTCGTGCGAGTTTTAAAAATATCAGTGTTGAGGAAACGAGATCGAAAATAAAATGGACGGCAAAGAAATATAATACCGTTTGTGGATGCTACGTTAAATATAAAACCGTTAACATTTTCAACGTTGGTTTGAACCAGAAACTTTGTTCCATCCTGGAAAAATAAACGTCAGGGTAAATAGTAAAGGTATAGGTAGGGTGAGCAAACGTACTGTATTTTGGGGTGATGTCTTTACCTACAGAACTGGCTGTAGTACAGACATAGGTACTGGTTTTTAACCAAGTACATTAAAAAAAATACTTTTTTTAGCACCGCGTCTTACTACTTATTCAGGTTATACGTCTATATACTAATTACACTAACGGGTTAGGGATTAGTCAGGCTTAATTTAGAGGAAGTGCACCCACATTTGCAAGGGGGATAATTGATTTTTTATTTTTTTTGGAAAACCCCTCAGTCTACCCAACTGGAATCGAACTCCAATCTCCCCATCTTCGGGAGTCTAGTCCAACATAATATTAGCGCGTTAGACCACGCAGCCACCAAAGTGGTTCAACAGTACTTCTTTTTTTGAAGTTACAGAAAACAATATTAGGGATTAAGCAGCGGTGGTGCGAGGAACTTCACCCATGAGCTTTATTTTTTCGAATAGTTGTATTTAAACCTGTTTCGGTGACCGCGTTGTCTAAGGCGCTACTCTCGCAATAGACTAGACTGTCGTTTACAGAGAGATTGTGGTTCAATTTACAGTTGAGTGTATTGAGGGTGGTTTTTCTAAAATGGCTTTCCACACTTTCAATGCAAATGCGGATACATTTCATTTAAATTCGAACTTCCTCATACCTAACCCAATAGCGTAATTAGTACATAAGTTTAAAACCCAAATGGGTTTTAAAACATGGTTCTGATATATATGGCTTGAAATCTACGATGAAGTTAATGTTCTTTTTTGTAGGCTATTTGACTTTATATATAGCAGTGTTACCTTGAATTAGCAATAAAAGTGGAGATTTAATAAATGGTTTTGTTTTTCAACTATATTTTTTCTCTCTACTATTATTTTTCCTCTCTACTATTATTTTCCCTCTATATACCTAATTTCTACTTTTTTTTCTGTGACATATACACGGTATCTTTAATATTTTTTCCGTCCTACTTTTTCTAAATTTAAAATATGGTCACAATAGGTATAACAGTGGCGTGGTGTGTCGCCAGGAAATTAATAGTTAACCTTTACCTATGAAACCCGCCTCGGTGGCGTAGTTGGCTAACGCGCTAGTTGTGTTGAGCCCGACTGCTGAGGACGGGGAGATTGAGGTTCGAATCTCGGTCGGGTGAACTGGGGGTGGTTTTTCCTAAATGGTTTTACACTTTCCCTCCACACAAATGCGGGTTCACTTCCTCTAATTCTACCTTCCTGATTCCTAATCCATTAGCGTAATTATTACTTAAAGCGTATAACCCGAACGGGTAGTAAGACGCGGTGCTAAATAATAATAAATAAATTTACCTATGAATTATCATCGTGCAGTAGAACACTCATTGGCCAGGTATCAACGAACATACGCTCCAATGTGATGTATAGCTTATGTAAACACTATTAAATGCCACAATCGACATGGGATTGATGGTTTTACTTCCTTTCCGAAGGAAGTTGTGCTAACATATAATTATCACTCAATGTCCGTCGACCCCGGCTGGGTATGCACACACGAAAATGGGGAACTGAGGCAAGCACTTTTTGGACCAAGGCAAATGAGGCCGACTGATACGTTTAAGAACCTTGGTAAAAAATATTAGCAACAAAATAAATCCTTTCTCTATGATATAATTGAAAATAAATTCATAAGGAAACTTTTCTTGCCATTTCAAAGTATCTTCACCCAGATAAATATTATATCAAGTGTTATCATCATCATCATCATCATCAAATATTTCCAGACTGTGGCCGTGTCAGTTTAGTAAAATGCCTCCATCTTCCTCTATCCTCATACCACTCTTTCTACTCTAATTTCTTCCATTCTTCTCCTCTCACTTGAACACTTTCTGTTATTTGCTCCCCCATCTTTTTCTTGACTTCCCCTCCGGTCTTTTTTCCATACATTCCCAACATTTTCTTTATCATCCTCTCCTTTTCCTTCCTCATTAAATGCTCATATCATCTCAGTCTTGATTCCTCCACTATCTCATGCACTCCCTGTACCTCAACTTTTTATCGGATAACTTCATTCCTAATCTTGTTTCTCCTCGTGACAGCTAACATGTTCCTCACAAACTTCATTCCCATGGCCTCCAATTTCTTAGTTTCTCTTACATTCAATGTCCATGTCATAGCCTCCAATTTCCTAGTTTCTCTTACATTCAATGTCCATGTCATAGCCTCCACTTTCCTAGTCTCTCTTACATTCAATGTCCATGTCATAGCCTCCACTTTCCTAGTCTCTCTTACATTCAATGTCCATGTCATAGCCTCCACTTTCCTAGTCTCTCTTACATTCAATGTCCATGTCATAGCCTCCACTTTCCTAGTCTCTCTTACATTCA
>CABFOV010001694.1:0-20199 GCA_902141375.1 Timema poppense | reverse complement strand
CCAGGCCTCCACCGTGGTTCGGATTCCACGTTAAACTGTAGGTCCTCCATTTCATCTCACAATCACCCTACCATTATACACTAGCGTAAGTGCGTATAAACCGAACGGGTAGTAAGACGTGGTGCTAATAATAATAATAATAATAATGATATGAATAAAATACAATAAAAAGGACTTGGTCTTAAAATATGAAATAATTTTTTACTCTAAAATGTAAAATAACTATATCAAATATAGAGAAAACGTACATAGCGTTATAAAATCATCGAAATGAAGGTTATATTATATAATTCGAGATTCTACTGCACGAAAATAACTTTAAACTACCCACATCAATCGACCTAAAGGAAAAGGATTTAGTCATATCTTTTCTGGTTTTGTGATGATGAAAAAGTTTGAGATCGAATACCGGATGGAAGTAGTGAAGTGGGTTTTTATAAATGGGTTCTACTCTTCCTTCACACAAATGAGGGTACACCTCCTATAATTCCTCCTCTCATACCCTTTATTGGGGTTTTTAGTCCTTTGGCTTAACGTGCCACTGCTCCACCGACTGAGATATGCGGATATTTGTTCAAATATACCTGTTTTGTGAAAATGGCAAACCCGCTTCAGTGACCTAACAGTATAAGGTGTCATTATGATGTGATATTAGCCTGCTGATGATGGGGAGATTGGGGTTTGAATCTCGGTCGGGTCTCCTGGGGTTTTTTCCCCTTATTTCTTTCCCAGACTCTTCCACGCAAATGATGAGACCTAAAATGCTTCCTTCCTCATCCCTACCCCATTGGAATAATTATCATACATGCGTATAGCCTGAACAGGTAGTAAGACCCGGTTATAAAAGTAAATAAATATAACGTGATCATGGATTTGGAGTCTCGGGCGAGATATGTGGAGGGATTTGTTTCAAGCTTGGATTATTTTCCAGAAAATTTAGAAGAGGGAAAGTTGCAGGACAGTTTCATGTCGTGGAGTGTCGCCATGATAGGCAAGGATGGTTAAACCTCTCTACCTATGATCTTCTCCTACCAATTCTATCCCCATTTGACCAATCATATTAATTTTATACTCCCCGTTATTGTTTATAAATGTAAATATCTGACCGCTATAAAAAAAGGCTACTAGGTCTACTTTTACATATTCATACTTCAGTTCATGTGATCTACGGCTGTCATTTTTGATAGCTCTTATCAATACCTAAAATAACAGGTCGCACTCGAATTGCGGAATAAAATATACTTGTCGTCCTATGCACATGATATTAGGAATAAAACTGTAATACCATTCAATCCCTAACCTAACATAGCCTAGCCAAACTTAACTTAAACTAACCAAACCTAACCTAACCTAACCTAGCCTAACCTTCATTTTCCATTGTGAACAAATTGATTATAAATTTAATTTTCACTCTGCAGTTTATGTTAAGGTATTACCAACCTCTCATGAGTTGTTCCGCAATTCATGTACACCGAAACTAACATTACTCTACAAAATTCTTATAAATGCTGGAAGTAATATATATATATTTTTTTAAAGAAAGCAAGGTATAGTTTCTATTCTGAAAACCTTTTATGGAGATGTGTTTCCATTGATACCTGGTTAATGAGTGTTTTACTTAGTGAAGAGAACATATCCTAGATAATTTTAAACAAGTTATGTTTACTTTGGCAACAGTTCACGCCACTTGTACAAGGTTTTTGGAATTTTAATCTGGGTAGATTTTTAAATAATTAAATTTCTTCTTACTAAAGGTTTTCCAAACTTATATTAATATGTTAAAAGCTATGCAAGATTTGTTGTTCACGGTAACTTATTGTTACTTAAAAATTGACCTAGATTTTAAGACTCTAGAAACGTAAACTTGGAAGTTATTAAATTAAATGTCTCCATTATATTTTTGTTTGGAAGTAAAAGGCTTTCATTATGTTTTAAAGCCATATTTCCTAAAACAAATCCCTCGAGTATTTTTTTTAGCATCGCATCTTACTATCTGTTCATTTTATACGCCTATGCACAGATTGTGCTAGTGAGTTGAGGATTAGAAAGGTTTAATTTACAGGAAGCGTACCCACATTTGCGTGGAGAGAGAATGCGTAAAACCATTTAGGAAAAACAGTTTTCAGCACAACCAATCGGGATTCGGACCGATATCTCCCAGTCATCGGCAGTCAAGAGATTACTATTGTGATAGTTAAGTATTCATTAGATCATGCGGCCACCGAGACTGGTGAGTTATATTGTTTTCGCACTGAGTAATGCGATATGTCAACACACATACAACAAGCTGTAAATTTATTAAAGTCCATTTCATTTGCTGGGTAGTTAGATCTAGGTTTAGTGTTAGGAGGAAGGGTGAGTAAGTATGTAATTCAAAACCGCGTTCACTCCAGGAAATGTTCAAACCATGGGAAGAGATAGAGAGAGAGAGAGAGAAAGAGAGAGACAGAGAAAGAGTGAATTATTTCTCAGACAAGCATAAAACCAAAAAATATGAGATATTCCACGACCACATCGAGACTGTGAACGAAATTAATAACATCTCGCGAAAAACAAGGTCGAAGTAGGTTGGGATACATGAATCAAACACAAGTGTAGTATTGGAGTTCTTCTTCCCTTATTCTCTTTAATTTCTCCTCTTTCACCCATTCCTCTTTGTGGTAGAGCACGAAAGGAGAAGGAACCGATTTTTACAGCTGAAACAGCTGCGGGAACTAGTTTTTTTTTTATTACATGTACCTGCTCTATATTCTGAAGTAGTGTTGTGTATGTATTACCCCGTCCGTAGTCGACAAAATTAAGTTACTTTGAGAAGGAATCAAGGGCAGCCAAACAAAGTTCTATTTACCTACGGAAGAAACTCAATTTCAGGAATAAAAACCTTCTTTTAAAAAAAAAATTGGTATTCTCGTAAGGACAATCCTATATTGACATGAAGGAAAAATTACCAGCTCCAGTAAAGAAAACTGAGATAAACGACTGGAGTACTTGTGCTGAACACATGAGACCCTCTATCCTCAAATGTTGGCGATATCTTCGCCAACATGCAGCGGCCGCTTGGTCATTATAGCTCACTTCCAGACTGACACCATGCAGTTTTTTAAAATATATACTACGGCGTTTCTGTGATATTAGGGTGGGATCGAAGGGGAGGCGAAAAAAGGGCAGTATTTTTGCAGTTTTTATGGCAAAACTTTTTTTTTGTCAAAATAAATTAAATATTTCTCCAGTAGAAACAAAGAGTTTAATTTTCTTAACATGTTGATATCAACAGTTCCTGGATATCTGTCATGACTGATCATGGTAGCATTATCTAACAAACTTTTTTAAATGAAGAGAAAAATTTATCATTAAATTCCAGAACACCCTTGACAGATATTTAAGACATTTTGAGATCACTATGGGAAGAAAATTAAATTTATGTTTGTATTGGGGCAATATTTTAATTATTTTGGCCAACAAATTTTTGCCATAAGAACTGCAAAGACACTGGTTTTTTCTCACGTCCACTTCCACCCCACCATAAATTTGTTGTGTACGGCGGGCTGGAAGAAAACGTAAGCTTAAGGCCAATCCTAAGTTGAAGGTCGGTATTGCAGTTCCTTGAATAAATCACTATTTTTGGTCACAATAAGTGAAATATTGTTTCAGCAGATATACTAATCTATTTGCATATATCTAATAATATAAACTATCTGACATCTTAGCTAGGTCAGTAGCTTGCATGCCTACTGAGATAAGGGTACCGGGTTCGATTCCCGGCATGAACAATTGGTAAAATATGGGTTTACTTCTCACATTGATAAATTAATGACCGGGGACTGGACGTCGTGCTGGTCCTAGTCTTAAGATAAGTTACAAGGCATACGAAGCTACGACAGGATGTTAGTGGAATATTTATGTCTTGAATAAAAAACTGACCCAGATCACAGGCTGGAAACCTTAATGGACGTAAAAATATAAACTCGTGTATATAGGCTATATATCGACGATTCTTGAATATTTATCTTGGGTATAATGGTATCTCAACAGAAACGTTATCTCTTTATTTAAAAACTTTCTGGTCAAATGTCACCATGTTTGATAGATATTCAAGAAATGTTGGGATTACTATATATAACAACCGAACACACACTTCGGTGGACGCGTCGTCTAAGTAGTCACTCTCGAAATAGATTGAACTGTCGATGACGGAGGGATTATAGTTTCAATATAGGTTGGGTGTACTAGTGCGGTTTTCCCTAGAGGCTTTCCATTCTACCTCCACGCAAATGTTGGTGCACTTATTTCAAATTCAACCATACTAATTCCTATCGTATTAGTGTGGTTAGTGCTTAATATGCGTATAACGGGTAGTAAGAAGCGGTGTTAGTAAATACAAAACAAAAAGCAATTAGGATAAACGAATCTATTGAAGTAGTTTGGTATATATTTGGGCTGATGCGTTTTTTGTTACAAGAACTCCAAGAATACGGCAGGTCTTCGGTATGGAGAGCTCTCTCTTTCCTTCAGAAAACTACAGTAATAGTAGTATTCCTATAAGAAAAAAGGCCTTCCAGATAATCATTACTGCCAAAATCAAAATATTATGGATGACCTTAAGGTGGTAGTGTAGGGATTGCGAATTAAAGAGTAGTAGTTTTGCAGTTTTTTTTATAGAAAAACTTTTTTTTTGCCATAATAAATCAAATTTATCTTCAGTAGAAGTATAGAATTTTATTTTATTCACATGATGATATCAAGAGTTCTTGAATATCAGTCACGATCATAGTGGCATCAGATGACAAACTTTTTAAATGGAGAGAAACTGTTGTCAATAAAATCCAGGACACCCTTGCATAGATATTCAGGAACTGTTGATATCACCATATGAAGAAACTTATACTATATGTTTTCTGCTGGAGAAATATTTGATTTATTTTCGCAAAAAATAAAATAAAATAAATTTGATATTAAAACTGCAAAACCACTCCTTTATTTTTTCTCGTGCCCCTTGCACTCCGCCCTTAGTTATCGTCCCCTTCTACTCGACCTAAAAGCCAGTGTGGTCTAACCTTTCACAACTCATGGTCCAATTTGCATAATGCAGAAGACACAGCGGCACAAAATAAAAAAAATTAAATAATAATGATAACAAACAAGCAACGCTTTTAATTTTTTTTAAACTTAGAAACAAAATAAAAGTACAATATAAAGTATCAGTATTAATTTCAGGCCACCAAAAATAACAATCTCTATTAATGACCATAAATTTGTATCTGTTGAGTTACTTAGAGTAGATGAACTAGATCATCATCATAATCATGCACAGTTTCCTGCCACTGTCAGGGTTTGTCTCGAATGTAAGCCTCTCCATATACGTCTGTCCTTCCACCATATTTTTTTTCTTTCTTCCTCCACGCCTGCACAATCCACTAATCTCCTCTCCTCACTCCCTGTATCCACCTGTCCCTGAGTCTTCCACCCGGCCTCCTGCCCACCACCACCATTTTGAACATCCTCCTTGGAATCCTCCCCTCTTACATCCTCTTCACATGTCCATACCACCCCATTCTCACCTTCTCTATCCAATCCTGCAAGGGTTCCTCCTTAACTCTCTCTCTCTCATTCCTCTCCCTGTAAATCCTTGTCACTCTTATCCTTGTCCTCCATTACGCGAGTTTCTGATGCATACTGCACATCACTTCTTTGCACTTCTACGGTACATCTCTACTCCAGACCAGACTTCTGACGCTTTTACAAAAAGCCTCCACTTGCCCCCCCCCCTCTCTCTCCCTCCTCAATTTCTCCCATGTTTCCTCCTCTATTCTCTCTCTACCACACTTCCCAAGTATACAATTTAATTGATTTATTTAAAAAAAATAGATGTATTAGTTTTGATATTTACTTGGATATATAAATATTATAATACTTTTAGTTTGGAAAATCGTATTTAAAATCATGAACACCGTGTTTAGAGTTAATACATACTAGCACATATGTCAAAATTGAATCGAAATACGAAATATCCCAAATTACAAAATTAAGTTTGACGGGTATCAAACATGTCAGGATAGTATTTTTTTTTAAATCTATACATTATGTACCACTGAAACTCAACCATTGGCGTTGATATGATGCTACATTTGAGGTTTATTTTTATTCCTTATTCCAACAATGAACTTTTTTAACAATATTACTGAATTTTATTTTTTGAATTGGTATACTACAATGTCTGTGTGGCGGATTTGATTAAGTATGATTCAAATAGCCAAAAGTAGCAGGGTGATGAGAGTGAAATTTAATATAATATACTAGATTCTCACTGAGAAAAGACTGGAAGCTATATTATAGGGAAGAGGAAGTAGAGTTTGTTCAGTGTTTTCTGAAAGGCCTTTTTTCCCTACCAGAAATCTATTATATAGTAGGATATTGGTAGGAAAAAAGACCTCTCAGAGAGTAATTCCTAGCGTGAATGGAGTATAGTTGTTGCGGAAAAATTTTGTGGAAATCTCTTGACGTTAATAACTCAATTAATTTTCTTGGTTTAGTTAGGTGAATATTTGTAAAAAGGTTTTGAATTAAGCTGCACCGCTTTCTTGAAAGGAAATATCCTCCACATACCAGTATTTCTTGTGGGTTTTATTAATATAATTAAAACCACTATAATTATCCTCAGTAATTATCTTGGAATAGCTTTATTTGTTTGAGGAAGGCTATGTCTATGTTTCAAAAAAAAGTTTTATCTCAAAACTGCAACATTTAGCGGTAAACATCTAACCAAAGTTTCTCCGTAAACCAATTACATTCACTCTTGATGTGAACAGTTACGTAACACAGGTTGGAGGGGAAAAGGGTCGGTCGAAATGTCTACTTGGTGTCATATGGGGGAGAAATGGGAATAAGAAAGGGTAATACAACAGCTTAAAGTGGTTTATGTATAAGCCCTTAGGGGTACAGTCGACACTGGCATTATATTTAATCATCATTATCAACTGTTTATATAAATTGATCGGGTTAGTTTCCAACTTTCTCCTGTCTTCCACCATACTTCCTTCTTTAATTCTTAATTTCTCCTCCTCTCATTTGCACACTTTCTGTTATATGCTCCTCCCATCTCTTTGTCGCCCCCCCTCCTTTTGCGGTATTTTCCCTACATCCGGTATTCTCTCATTTTCCATCTTCATTACGTGACCCATACCATCTCACCCTTGCTTCCTCTACTATCTCCTGTACTTCCTATTAGTTTAAAAAGGACACTTGGGCACGAGAATTGACTCTTTGAAATAAGTGCCTATAGGTATTCTTCCACTGAACTATCCAGGATTTGTTCCTCGCTCAGGGTAATTTATTAACTAATACTAAGGACATCACTAAGTCATGCACCATTAAATTCTGGTCTGAGTGGAAGCCTAAAGCCGAATATCGAGTCACTGGTGGTTGTTGTTTCAATTATAGCTCTCAAGTAGCTGATAAATTCCACACATCCATCACAGACTCTGCTTTGAGCTATGAGTGAAGAGTGACCCTGAAAACGAGACTAATCCTGGATAGACCAATGTTAGAGAATTGGCGCGTTATGCCAAAGTCCAATGTTAAACTAGAACGTACCAAAAATATGTTTGAAAAATAAAAATAGCATTTATGTTAAATATAAATGAACAAACAAGAATAATTCTAGTCCTGCCCGGCCCGTCATGTTGAAACTGTCGTTTTAAATGAAAGGCACATAAAAGTTTGTCTGATCACACTGACCAGTAAGGTATAACGTTTTGACAGGGATTTTTTTTAACTGTCACGCAATACTCTCATCAATAGACAACCTTTTCAATGAAACCTATCGCGCCATTCAAGATTGTGTCTACATCACGTAAATATATCGTTAAAAAAAGGCCTTAATACAAAAATGAGCCAAATCCTTTGCTACACCTCATCTTGACTGTGTTCGTGATTTAGTGGCCAGAGTGGACCCTGCTTTAATGTTGGATGATGTTTAAGGAGATATTTACTGTATAGATTAATGATATTATTTTGCACCACGTCTTACCAGCCGTTCGGGCTTTACGCTTAGGTACTAATTACGTTAATGGGATAGGAATTGGGAAGGTTGAATTTAGAGGAAATGAATCCGCATTTGCGTGGAGAGGGTGGAAAGCCATTTAGTAAAATCCACCCCAGTTCACCCGAATGAGATTCGAACCTAGATCTCCCCGTCGTCGGTAGTTTAGCTCAACCCAAAACTAGTGTGTTAGCTAACTACGCCACTGAGGTGGGTTACTGTGTAGATATAGATTTATTTTTTATATTGAATCAGTAAATATCTGGGTGCTAGCTAGAGCTGGAGCTTTTTAGTATTCTAATCTTTTTAGCACCACGTCCTACTATCCTTTCGTGTTATGCACTGTCTGTTTTATTAGATGCATTTAAAAAATATTCAAATTGGTTTGTAAGGTGTATATTGTTATAATCTGGGTGTTTTAAAAATGCATGGCTAAATATGCTTATGAATAATAATATTTAGCACCACGTATTACTACCCGTTCGGGTTATACGCGTTAAGTACTAATTACGCTAATGGATTAGGAATTGGGAAGGTTGAATTAAAGGAAGTGAACCCGCATTTGCATGGAGGGGGAGTGGAAAACCATTTAGGAAAAACCACCCCCAGTTCACCCGACCGATATTCGAAACAATACGCCTATGAAAAAACCCCACTCCTCTCATTACATAAAAATTGTTCCAATCTCATAAATTCTCCCAATCTCATAAATTCTCCCAATTTCATAAATTCTCCCTAAATTAAATTACAAATGAAATAATTTACCGCACCGGTGGAAACGAGGACTAGACACCCAGCTCCTCTAGGCTTGATCCGCCAATGATGGCGAGGTGGGGTTCTAATTCTAACCAGGGTGTTTTATTTTTTTATTAATGATTTCCTTCTTTGCCACCACGTCAATGCAGGCACTTTTTCTCTCCAATTTTCGTCAACTCATCATTGTGAATAAATGAGCATAGTATGGACGAGTAGAAAAAAATATATTTAAAAAAATCCTTTTGGTTAAAAAGTTTGGTGAAAAGTTGTGAGTAGGCGAGAGGTTAATTTATTAATATCAAAAACTGTTGACCAAAATATTCAATTATTCTACACTATACATTTATGATTTTAATTCGCATCAAGAGATGTTTTCTTACTCAACCAACTTTGTTCATTTTGTTATCTTTTATAACCTGTTTTCCCCTTTTCCATCTTAAAAACAAGTCAACTAAACCCTTGCCGAGAACAGGCATATTTGTTCGTTATTTTGGTGTTGTAAATTGACGTCCTCGCGAAAACGTCTAAGAGGAAAAAGTGGAGGAGAGGTAAAGCATGAGGAAAGAATGAGGTTTGGGGGGGGGGGGATATTAACAAGAAGGCTGGTAGAAGATGTTTGTTGTATAAAGCACAAGACACTATGACATCCTTGGAAGCCATTGTTCGACATGACATAACAAAACTCAACTTTCTACAGAAAATTTATTTCCTTCTCTATTTTCAACCTCTCTTTAAATTTGCTTTTTTTTTTTCTTTTTCGTTGACGTTGTTTTGTCTTTTACGTTGTTTTTGGTGCATAAACGTCCAACAATGCCCGAAAGAACGTAACGTTGAATGGCCCCTTTGAGCCATTCATTATTCCTCATGCTCTAAGGTAGGGGAGGGGGTTGTAAAGGGGAGAAACACCCCCACTTGTAAAGTATACTTAGCTCCCGGCTGCGAGCAAGGTTTTAAAAAATTTAAACGATACTTTAAACCTTATCCTCTCTATACCTTCCGGCACAGAGTTTTTATCAGTTTGTCTAGCGACAGGGTGTTTTGAGTTGTTTTCTCTCTCTCTAAAATAGAGGAAACATAGAAAGATATTTTTTTTATTCTAAAAATAAAAATGAAAAAACAATACATGCACTGAGAAAACAATCAGACGCTTGTTTTTAAATTGCCTCGGTAGGAAGGAAGGCAGTTTGAGATATGTAATTGCAATTTTTGTGTAAGTTTTGTTTTAGTTAAAGAATACTTATAAATAACATTTGTAGCACATGCGTCCTGAACTAAATTGTTTTAAGACCTCATAGAATAGTTTTTATACCCCATTCACGGTAGGAATAACTCTCTGAAAGGTCTTTTTTCCTACCAATATCCTACTATATAATAGATTTCTTGTAGAGAAAAAGACCTTTCAGAAAACAATTCCTACGGTGAACGGACTTTTAAGTGGCTGAGAGAGTAATAAAAGCCCGTTAAAGTCCCAACGTATGAAACTCTCTAGCAGTGACCAGGTGGTATAAGGCGTTTCACACAATACTTGGCTTTATCTACTGTAAAATATAATTTATATAGCACACAAAGTGATCCATGCTTGAATTTTGATTAGAAAATAAAACACAAGTTTGTACTCTCACCTAATCTTTGAATTTTTATTATCCCCAAATATATTTAGAACGGTCTTCCCCTTGATTATTAAATTTTATCTCAATATATCTAACTTTAAAAGCTGTTTATAATTTTTTTAAATCATCTCATATTCAAAAATATAAGAGGGGAATGAAATAACTCTATAAGGGGGTAAAACATTGTTTTCAGGCGAATATTCCCCCTAGAAATCTCACTCCCCACACTGAATTACCCCCTTCCCCCCTTTATGCCCAGTTAATCTACCACAAGCTGTGCCTCTATTTACAGTAATAAGCTATTCTTCAGACCAAGAGCGAGAAGACACTCTGTAAGTTTTTAAATATTAAAAAAATTAAATGCACCTTATGTATTAATTGCCTGCCCTAATTACCTTAAGAATTAGTACAAATAGCTGCTAGAGGCATTTAATATTCTCAATATTTCTTTGGCGTTAGCCTTTAGGGTATAACCTTATCGTCCCCTGAAATGTTGACCTGGTTGCTGCCTCGACGACACCAATAATTTTTTTTTATCACATGTTTATATCACCTCATTAATGACTAATTAAATTGACCTGTCTGATTGCCAAACCTCTCCTTTACCTCTGACAAGAAGTGTATTAATCACAACTTATGAATGTGGGGAATGCCAGGCCTCCACCGTGGTTCGGATCCCGCGTTATAGTGTAGGTCCTCCATTTTATCTCCCAATCACCCTACCATTTCACAGCGTAAGTGCGTATAATACGAACGGGTAGTAATACGCGGTGTTAATAATAATAATAATAATGATAATAAATTAACCTGTGACATAAACACCTAAACGCTTAACAAATATCACAATACAGCAATTTAAGTCTGTATTTATAGTCTTGTCTTGGGAGTCAACCAATATCCCAGTTACCCGAGTATCAAAACGTTTAGATAAATGGGAGATTAGCTGATGTCCTAATCTCATCTACATAACACGGACTTTTCTATTTAACTAATAGAACAAACTTATAAGTACTATTACACTCATAGAGTTTAGTAAACTATTGGGTCCAGGACACACTTAAAGCTGTACAATACTTGTGATCAGGTCTGTACGTAATAAATTAAATCAGACACCCTCTGTGGGTTGAAATACAGATTCCATTTGATTTGTGGTCGACATCCCTGATTATTCAACCAATGGTAAGGATGATCCCCCTATTTTCAGTCTGCCCTCTGAAAGGATAAAGCTCAAAATAGACTGGATTGCGGGTGGCGGGTGGCGGGTAGGTCAAGGTTCGAAACCTGGTTGAATTTATTGAGACTGATTGATTACTTACTTTAGCTATGTCTGGGGGGCATCAAAGCCGTACTACAAGGAGAAACCTCATGTCAAAAAGTGCACAGGGGAAAAAAATACATATTGTGGCGGCATGGCAAATATGTATTGTAAACAAACCGCTTACCTCTCACATAAATTACTACTACTACTATTACTACTACTACTAATACTACTACTACTACTACCACCACTACTAATTTTGGGAATTGATAAAATATCAAACGTTAAAAGAGAAACAAAAAATGGTGAATTGGCTCGCAGAATTAATGAAATAATAATACTAGACTGACTAATATGACAAATAAGCTATGAAATGGACTCGAGAATGGTTTTTGAATATTAAAGGAATGAAATGTATTTATTATATATTTACACTATTACGTGTATGCATGACATTTATGGTGGAGGCACCAGCTGACAAGCACATTGTTCTTAGCTGGACCATGTTTAATGATTAAAAATATGTACATCCTGATACAATAAAATATTATATAAAAACAACTACTATTACTACTACTAATAATAATAATCAAAGACTTTCTGGGGGATAAAAATCAAGGGAATATTTTCCGACCCACATCTCCACGTGGAGGGAGAGTCAGAGCTAACTAACGTAAAACTACCCTCACTACACCTGGCCAAGTTTTCAACCCTTATCCCCTTATCACTTGTAAAACAGACTAGATGATCCTGTATTTAGTTCACAATGCCATCTATGCGGGTATAAATAAACTAAATAAATTAGTTGCACGAACTCTATAATAATATTGCGCGTCTGGGCTACATCATTCATGGCCCGGTTTGTGGAAAGATCACCCAGGGGACGCTCGAATGTACTAATCGTACATATTTTCCGTGGAGGCTCTTTCCATGTCTTGATGAGATGAGGTGGTGGCAATATAATGAGAGAGTGTAATCAGTGGAAACACTCAAAACTAACTTAAGCCTAATCAAACAAACCATGGTGACCGTTGGGTTAGTTCCTTTTTCAGGAAAAACACTCAATGTACCATCCGGGAGTCAAACCTGGGACCTCTGAGCTCGTATCCAGGTTCATTGACCACCCACTACACCAAATGGCTTGTTTCTATGAGCTCTATGAATTATTTTTGTAATATGATATCACATAAACATATTTTTCCAACATGATTTTCATTGTTTTAGATACAAATTGGGATCAGTAATTTGACCAATCTGTCATGCTTTTATCAAATATTCTATTTTGAAATGAATTAATTAAAAACTTAATGGACTCCTGTCGGTTCCAATCAACTATATCAAAAAGAATACAAAAGTTGTCTCTATATTAAAACATACCTACATTTAAATCTGTACATCGACATTTTTAGACTAATTAACTACATTAATTAGATATGACACTAAAATGTTAACATAGGTGGTGATATTTCTCTGGGTCATTTATTTTTTTGTTTTAGACACATATGGTATTTTATGAAGGTATTTAACGTATAATTCTGAAATATTTTATAACACGATTTACAAACTAGTTTATATAAACCCTGTTCGCATTACACATTCAATAATTGGATAATAGGAGGCGCCCAATATAAAATTAGCGTATATTGGCATCTGAACCACCCTAGAGTCGAACTAGAGCCAATATAAACTTGTTGCCGCAGCAATAAAACCATTAAACCAAAATAGTGGTTGTTATGGCTTCCCCAATCGTTTAAAAACGCCGATAGTAAGCAGAAAAGTACATCAACCGTTCTCTCAATGCAGAATAGATAAAATAAAAAACAAGGGGGAAATAACTGAAAGTTTCATTCTAAGTAATCATTCCATATACAGGAATGTCCTTGCGTGCAACCTTGCTGGTTCGTGTAGTCAGGGTAGGTATTTTCCTCTCAAGTAAAATGACCTTATGTGCCTCTTCACTTTTGCTTGAATATGTTTTCATGTTGGATCCCGCTTTGGGATGCAGCCATCTTTTATTCAAAGGCCAATAGTCGAGGCCAAGGCCGATAGCCCAGACAAATAATACTATTTAGACATCAAATAGACAGACAATACCGGCATTTAATATTGCTCTTTCTCTCTCTCTCTCTCTCTCTCTCTATATATATATATATAGTAGGGCACCCATATCCGTGGGTAATACGTTCCTAGATCTACCGTGGTTACGTTAATCCACGGATAATGCCAAACTATTATAGTATTACGTGATATTCATGTAAGATACATAAATACGGTAAAGTTTAATTGTTAAATTATTCAAAGTAATACGTTGTATAAAGTAAATAATAAAAACGTGTACGGTACACTACAGTGTACTTACTATTCTCCATTCTTCTTGTTGAGACGACCACATGATGATGATGATGATGATGATGATAGCACAATTCCCATGATAAGGAGATGGTGTGGGGTGATGGTATAGGCATTGTGTCTTATAAACTTTTTTTTACATTAATAAAAAAAAAAAAAATTGGGCAGTGGTAAACCACGGATAGTGAATCGGTGGATACGGGGACCCTACTGTACATATACAATTGTTGTGAGCTGGAGTAAAGGATTACTTACTTATCTTTGGACTGTGAAAACCGCTAAGAAGGGAATTGCATTAAATCCCAGTTGCGATTAAATTTAGTCTTCGAAAAGGGGGGTAGTTGATTCGGAGATAAACACAATATTTTGTTGCAACTACTAACCAAAAACACTTTGCTTGGATCAAATAACAAAACAAATCGTTTCTAAAAGTGAGTAACACCCATTAATGCTGATTGACATTAACGGGACCGTACTAATTAATAGTTCCCTCCCATTCACTATCAAATTTAATCTTCAAAAACAGTGCACACACATTCGGTAATTACATTATGCCTACTCTTCTTAGCAACGCGTCTTACTACCCGTCCGGATTATACGCCTATGTTCTAATTACGCTTATGTATCAGATGTGAAGAAGGTCGAACCGAAGAGGAATTGTATTCGTATTTGCATGGAGGGAGAGTGGAAAATCATTAAGAAAAATCACCCTCAGTACACCTTACTGGAATTTGAGTCATATCTCCCCGCCCGTCATCGACGGTTCAGTCTATTGCAAGAATGACGCCTTAGACCATGTGACCATAAAGTGGGCCATTAAATTATTGTATATGTGGTTGGATCAAATGGATAGTGATGTAGAGGGGAGAATTTACTACCTGATCCGGTAGCTCCATGGTCTAAGGCGTCACTCTCATAGTATACTAGACTGCCTATGACAGGAAGATCTAGGTTCGAGTTTCGGTCAAATGTACTGAGAGTAGTTTTTCTAAAATGGTTTTACAATCACCTTCTAAGTAAGAGTCGTATAAACCGAATGGGTAGTAAGATGAAGTGCTAAAACAAAATGTTACTACTTACTAGTACATTCCTCCCAAGTGGTGCAATTTAGCCTTGGAAAACCACACGCAGATAATTTTTTCCACGTTTTGATTTTAATCGTGTTTTATTATTTTCCCTTCAGGTAAGGGCTGATATATTTCTTTAAAAAATTCACCTATCTTATTGTATTAACTATAAACTTTAGGATGAGCTGAGTTGTAAAACACACAAATAATTATCTATATGGCGATGTTTAATATCTATTGTTACTTATGAATACAACTATTTTTTCTTTTTGTCATGGGCATTAGTAAGTTACAGTAGCCCCATGGCTTCTTTGGTGCTGACTGACAGCTCACAGCTGACTTCTAACAGTCAACATTTAGGCATATACCTAAATGTTGATTGTCAGAACTGACAGCTGCTAAACACATGTTTTTGCAGATCATATGGTTCGGCGTAGGGATACATAATTTGGTCTGGTAACTTCTCAAAGCTGTCAGCTAGCACCAAAAAAGCCATGGGGCTACTGTAGCAATTTTTACTCTTATATGACCATACTTTATATTGAGCTTAAAGTATTACAGTGGACTTATTGCAGCTACCATTCGATGTATGAATATATATTTATTTTAAATTTATTTTCCAAGTAAGGTATTGATGCGGATTTGGTATTTTTGATCAACTGGGGCTAATCAAAGCATAAAAAACTCGTAACAGGATGAGAATTTCTGGTATCCTGGAATCTACAGAAAGGATCTAAACCAGAAGAAATAAGTGTTTCGATGCAGCGCATCAACTCTCTCTCTCTTTTTATATAAAAATTGAGAACTTTACTAAGAACTCGTTATATTTGTGAAACTAAAACATATAAATTGTTGCAGAAACACTCTGCCAAAGAACATATGAAATATTAGACACTGTTAAAGAAACATTAATAATAGTCTCTTTCAACCGAAGAACACTTAATATTTTATTTCACAAACCTTAATAAAAAAATATGTATTTGCTTATAGCTTGGTGAGAAATTATTGGGTTTATCAAAACATATATTTATTATACAGTTAATTTTATTTTTAATATCACTAGAACCTTATAATGAAAAGTTATTACTTATCTCAAATTGTTGGGGAGACATGATCAAAATCAGAATTTCCATGGGAAAATGAGAATTGTCATTTTGTTGGTAGTGTTAATTGATGCCTAAGACACAAACATTTAATCAAAATCATTGAAGCAGCTGTTGAGAAAATATATTGTTTCTCATTTTACCCTTACACTTAATTTTTAGCGCTAGATATTTAATTCCAAAATACTACATGACAGCCCTTTGGAATCTCAAGATATTATTAAGTCTTAGCTTCATCGGTAAAATAGTTTCTGTTCCATTTCGAGGTACAAAAAGGCAGGTGGAATCTTAAAAACCACTTATATTTTTTAGATGATCACAATACTTCTCTCTCTATGAGTGGTAGAGAGAAAGTTAATACTGCACATCCATTATTACAATGTCACACTAAGGGGGTAGGGTTCTAGCAGGTAGAATTTAAGGAAATGATACCCGAATTTACATGAATGTAGAGTGGTAAGCCATTTTGGAAAAGTCACTCTCAGTATATCCGACTAGGATTCGAACCCCACTCTGCTCATCATCAGCAATTTACTATATTGCAAGATTGACAACTTTGATGGGCGATCAACAAAACTACGGTCAGCGACTGGATCCGGCCCGCCGACTAATCTTATCAACATCATCATATAAAACAAACAATAATTATGATCATAGATATGGACAAAAAGCTCATTTATATTTATGAGAAATATAAAGTTTTTTTATCCATGATTTTTTTTTTCAAACTCGTCCACTAGGTTTTTCTTGAAACCACATGACACGTGATATCGTAAAGGTTACCGACCCTAGCCTTCAACCATTCCACCCCCGAAGCGGAAGGGTGTCAACACCACTAACATAGTAAAATGTTATAAATATTGGCCACAAAAATAAAGCATTTCCTAGAATTTTATTTCATACAGAATTCTACTTTATTATGTGATTTCCCCGACAGATAGCGGGAGTTACGGTGCTTTGCCGTAACAGGCGAGTGTTGGCGGAAGCACGGCTGAAGGCACAGCCGACTCAGTCAATCCTGGATGCGTCAGCAACCTCTCTCTACAGAAACTTTCTGCTTCGGGAACAAGTGCCTCGTTTGGGTACTACCACTGAAACACACAGGTTGGCAGAGAAAATACTCCCAATGGTTTTCACTAGGAATTGTAATAGGGAGGTTTTTGGTTGAGGGGGTGGTACGTTTAGAGGGTTTGGGAAGGGGAAAACCGCACCTGAGTATGCTCTGACGTTGCTACAATGTGTTACTCTACTACTCTTTGAATGAGGCGATTCATGGTTTGGTGTAGAATTCCGTACCGTTTGCCTAGGCAAAAAATGTAATTTATAGAGAGGTTCAAAATTCTTACTCTTTCGTTTTAACGTCGAGGTTTTGTGATGCCCAAGCTTTATTTGAATAGATTTATTGATACGATTCTCTGTGAAACAAGAGTAAGATGGCTCATATGATATTATACCTACAAAAAAATGCTTATACATTACATAGAATTTTACTCTCCACATCCCTTTTCCATTAGTATACAGTAGCCCCATGGCTTCTTTGGGGCTAACTGACGGCTTTTAAAAGTTACCAGACCAAATTATGTATCCCTACACCGAACCATATGATCTGCAAAAATATGTGTTTAGCAGCTGTCACTTCTGACAGTCAAAATGTAGGTATATACCTAAAGGTTGGCTGTCAGAAGTCAGCTGTGAACTGTCAGTCCGCACCAAAGAAGCCACGGGGCTACTGTACATAGCCATAAGGAAGGATATTCTTTGCGAGTCATAAGACTCTCTCTCTCTCTCTTTCTATATATATATAAACTCCATGGCATCAGCCCGAAGTGAGCTATACCAATCGAGGGGCCGCCCCATGTTGGCGAAGATAAAGGGTGTGATTTGTCAGCCCAATGAATCACCCACCAGTTAATCTATGTTTTATAGACTGGGATCACTACTTCCTTATTCAAGTAGCTCTTCAATTGTCCTCACAAGGATGAGGTTAGCCCCATTCCAGACCAACTTCTACACGGAAAAATCTGGATGTAACCGGGCACGAACCCGAGACCTTTGGATCTGTAGATATGTATAACGAAATTTAGTGTAAATAGTTTTAAGCCATGTCCATGACCGAACAAGTATAGCTAGATGATAACATATGTTTAAATTGAAAAATGATACATGGACACGGGAATTTAATCCGGGACCTTTGGTTTAGTACAATAATGCTTAACCACTGAGCTGTCCAGGAGTCATACTGTGCCCAGGGTCATTCCTCACTCATATTTTAGCGCAGAGTCTGTGATGGACGTAGGGAAATCGCCAGATACACATTAATGATCAATAAAGGCTTTGAACTATCGGATAACGCAGCCACCTTCGACTCCGCAGGGCTTTATGCCGCCAACTGTACAATGACAACTGCACGAATCATGATGGGTCAAATAGCCAAGATAATTAATGTTTAATTTTTAGAAAGAGCATTTAAAAAAAATATAAACACATTTTTTTGCCGTCATAATTAATAACATTTTACTATATTTTTAGTATAGTTGAATATATTACGTTAATTTTTTTTTAAAGTGACAGCTTTATATCAAATGTATTGAATTATGAGTACGTGAAAGTAGATCTAGTAACGTTTTTAACTGTGAGATAAGGTTCTTCATTATATAATTGGGCTGTATGTGATTACAAATTCGGGTTCATTCACCCGGTTGTCAGTCTTCAAAGGGTATCGTAATGAAGTTGAAAAGTTGTCTTCTGTACCCCACGACTACACCTCTTGACACTCGTACACTACTCGGAGGCAGGAGCGTCTTCAAGTTTTATTATTTTTATTTTCTGGCTCGTTTTGTGTGCAGCTGCCACCCGGTATATACATTATTTTTTATCGCATCTAAAAATAAAACGCGTCTGGTTTGGGGGAGCCTACCTCAAAAAACGCTTCCTCGCCTCATATCTAGCTTTTCCCTGAGCCTATCGATCAAATAAATGTTGACCATAAGGTCAGCTAAGCCATTACATTTAATAAAAGTTTCTTCTTTATGTACAGTTTTCATGATGATTATTTTAAAATAATAAATAAATTTTTAAAATGGCAAGGTTCAAAGTGAGAATTTTAGGTGGAATGCAAAAGTACAAAACAATAAAAACAAACAGATACGGCAAAGCGAAAACCACGTTTTACATTTTCTCGACACCTCGGAGAAAAAGTATTGTGTTGGTCAAAAAAATCCAACCTGAGATTTTGATAAATTAATGGCGACGTTTTATGACCCTTGAAACAAAAAAAAAAAGTCGTTGTCACACTTCCATATTTCTGTCTGTCTGTACCTTGGGTTAGAGATGAAATTCTTTACCGATTGGGCTCAAACTTGGTATTTGGGGCTTTCATAAGGTCCCCCGAGTGGTTTTGGGATCAGAAATCTAGTCCTAAAATTAAGGGTAGTTTACTTAATGGAAAAAAGAGAGAAAAAAAATTGGTTCTCAAAATTCACTCTAATGTTTTGTTTAAATTTTATATCTAGGCACTGTTTATCGTTATAAACAAGATGGCAACTCTCATTTATTTATGCAAATGATTTTGAGGGTACTTTACATGAGGAATTTTCCAATTTTGCTCATTTTTCCGCAACTAGTTGAAAGACAAAATAATTTATCATTGTAAAATTGTTGTACTCTTTAAAGATATTTTTTTAAATACATCTTTATAAAACCTATAATTTCTGAGCTACAGGCAAATATATATATTTTTAATTCAGTTATTTGAGAAATAATTTTGTTTTTATGCTCTTTGGCAGACAAAGATATGTCTATTTTCCCAATTTTTCTGTAACACTGTTCCTAGTTCCTAATAACATGATGTAAGTAACTTTTATATTATTTAATTTATGATCTTTGGTGTTATGTTTCTACAACACTTTATAGACCTATTATTTAGTTTCACAAATTTTACTACTTTTTAGGAAAAGTCTATTATAAGATGAAAGTGAAAGTCTGTGTGGTGTGCCGTACTATTTATGTTGTTTTAGGG
>CABFOV010001693.1:77583-98334 GCA_902141375.1 Timema poppense | reverse complement strand
ATATATATATAATAACTTCTTTGAGAAGTTATTTTGTTTGTTTGATTTTTATTGGAATTAATTAATTTTAATATATATACACACACACACACACACACCCATAATTTATTTGACTTTACTAAATAAACTTTTAATTTGCGTAATATTTCATATTTAATCATTATTTGGACACGGTTTATTGACTTTTTTTAAATAAGATTTAATTAAAAAATATACATAATTTAGATCAATATTTTATTTGGTGGTGATAAATTTAATTATAAAAAGATTTGATTCAAAACATTTTAGTTAAAAATGTACTGGTAACATTTCCGTTATTAAATATTCGATTTGAACTCGATTTGAATGATTCTCATTATAAAATATATAATTAGAACGATTTTTTAATCTTGAAACAATCGATTAGGATTCTAATCTAGTTAATACAGCTTTGAATTCAATTTGAAAGTGAAAACCTTGGATTCATACAGGCTTACTAATAATATAAATAAACATTACTATATTATTATATTTCAAAATATAAATTACGCACAACTTTAAATAATTTACAAAACTATTTAGCATCCAAGAATAATTTTTTTTAAATAGTTTGTCCAAGCATAGTTTCGAATCTGCCTGAATGAAATCCATTCAACAGGTGTGACCTCTAACGAACCTTCCCAAAGGTAAACATCGCTCTCATTAGTTACTCCCCTGGCCCTATCCACTAAGTCGAAAACCCTTCAAGTTGTCGATGAAGTTAACCCCACACAATATCCTCATTTGCCCCTCCTAGGTTCATTTAGGGCATTAAGCATTATCATCCATAGACAAAGTGACTTGTTTAAGGGCGCTAGAATGGTGGATAAGAAAATCATTAAAGACAGAAACTAAGTGACTTTATACTTATACTGGATGGAGCTATACGGCAGTAAGAGAACCAACGGGGGAAGAGAAAAACATAATTTATAATACAATTTGTTTTGTGACCCCCCCAATTAAACTATATAATTGGATTCACAAAGATCCATTCTATTTTCCTATACCAGTTACATTCCCGGGTCTTTAGTCCTTAATGATCAACCGAAATATGTGGAATTTTGGACTTTTCAGAGTGGAAAACTTAAACTTTTAAAGTATGTTTACACGTCTATAAATGCCATAAAACAATAGTTTTGTGTTCATTTCAGTAAACGCCAGAACCGTGTTAAAGGTGTTGTCAATAGCTAACCTAAGCACACCATCTGATTGTTAATATATTTGATACACAGGAAGCCCCCTTAATTCATCCTCCAGCAAATCTTTTAGCGATCCTAATAATTTCTATGACATTCCTTATTGAGTGAAAATGTATTAACAACGAATTAGTTTGAAAAATGATGAGATTTCTAATCAAATACTTGTGCCTGGTTTGTTTTATTAGAGTGTCGACTATAGAACTGGAATCAAAACATTAGTAGTGAATTGCATAGGTCTTTATTCTCAAACGTACCAAAAATTATAATTATTAAAACACATTTATACAGACGATAACATATCTATTGAATCTGTCTATTTATACGAATTCATTCTTTATAAAAATAATTTAATGGGAGTAGACTTATTTAATGTGTGTAATAAAAATCAATAATATAGATGATTAAAATAACTCAACATTTAAGATCATTATTTAAATTTTAACCTTATCTTTTCAAGTGTTTAGCAACTGTTTGATGCCACCTATAAAAAGCTAGCATTGTGAGAATATTAAACAAAAAAATTTATTTAAAATACATATTCAACTATAGGTTATTTGATACATAATAATTTATCTCAATTTATCAATTAAAAAGATGTTAATATACACTCCATTTACCCTGAAAAGTCTTACACGGTTTGATTCCACTATGATGAAGGTTATAAAATAGCCCTATGGTGTTTTAAGTCAAGGTAAGCCTGCTTTATACCTTTCAGGGTAAACGAAGTGTACCTGAAGAATTAGCATAATACTAGCCCAGGGTCATGATACGAGAGGGTTGTGTCGAAGAAGAGCACACGCTCAATAGTTGACAAATGAGGCACCATAAAGCTAAACCTGGACATCAGCAATTTGTATCCTTGTTACCACCGATAACTTTGTACAACCAGAATCGGAGGAACGGCACCTACGTGGAGGGAAGATGCCACCACACCCGATTAACAAGGGATTCGAGAGTAGTCAACCCTACCTTCGGAGCCAGCCTGAAGACGATCACCCAGAAGACCAGCTAGAGAGCCCTCTCGGGCTATTATGACCATTCTACCCAAAGCTAGTTGCTATCGTTAGGTAACTTCCCTCTCGAGGGAAGCTACACCCATTATCATCATTGTTGAAGGAACTATAGGTCTTATGGAGAAAATATTTATCTTCATTCTTTCTCGGTTAATTGTTGCCATGGACGTGCCTGGCTTTCAGACTATGAAGGGGACGGGGACACAAAATATAAGTGATTTAACATTCACTAATAATAATAATAATAATAATAATAATTGTTTATATACTTAGTATAAACAATGCCTAAACTATCAATACTAATAAATTCAATTTCATATTCCATATAAATGTTTCAGATGAACACAATAATAAAAAAATATTTACCTCAAATTAAAATAACATTTTTTTTCTTAGTTGTTCAACATTTTAAATAACTATAGCCCTATCTGCAAGCTTATTAGTAATTTTGTATTAAATAAAGAATAGGAATTATATTTAATGTATCACACTGACAACAAAACTTATAAATAAAGTACTTATATGCCATACAATATACTTATTTTAAATTAGCATAGGTTTAACCAAACACTCTTTCTTCGTTCATTTACTACAATAAACTTGTTCATAAGATTATGAATGCTTATCTTGCCCAATCTATCTTTATGCGTGTGACCCACAGCCTTATGATTAATGGGCCTCTGTGTCATATTGTTCCTCAAGTACGTTTTAAGGTGACGTAACGAACTAAGTGATCTTTCCACCTCACACGACGAGCTTGGAACAACCAGCAGAACACGCCACAGAACCTCAACATTACTGAGAATTGCTATCACTTCAGGAGATAGCCTTCGAAATGCGGTTAGGGCATCTTCGACACAAGTAGGTGTACTTAAATGAAAAAACATGTTTTGTTCAATTTCAAATTTTTCTCGTTAATTTCAGGATACATTTTAGCACTGGGTTTATTTCTCATTTTAAAAGACTCCTTTCTAACTTGCTCACGTGATCAAATCCTTCTTGACCAAATCTTGACTTTAGACCTCCAGCAGTTGTGTCTATAATGGCAAAATACTCATGGCGAAAGTAGTCCTCGGCTGAAGTAGAAGTGAACGCTGTAGCAGGATCTGTGTAACGCATTGGTGGTTTCTTCTGTATTGGTAGAGAGAGGCTGCAGGTTGTTGGTAATATTGATTTTCCTAGCTTTTCCCCAAATTAATAAAAACTCATCATTTTCTCTGAGTCTTTTTAAACTAGAATACACTATTTCAATAGCTGCATAAGTCCGGAAGTACTCATTTTTCTTTCCTAAAAAGATTTATTCAAAATTTCTAAATTATTTATTATTTTCCTTGCCATAAGGAATCCTAAAACAGTCTCTCCTAACTCAAACACTTTGAATAACCTACTTGCTGACTAAGTGATTTGCTTCACCAGACAGTGCTTCAAGGGTTTCTAAAATCATTGAATAGTTTTCCAGAATCTCTTCAATCAGAGCAGCTCTGTATATCTACCTGGTCGTATAAAGAGGGTTAATGCTGGCTTTAGATGTCAAAGAGCTATTAAAAGCAGCTTCTTGGATATGAATAAACTTGGTTTTAGCTCTCAATGATTGTGTAAACAAAACTCCAAGTCCATATGCCCATTGCATTGAATTCCTCACAGTAATTGATGTATCACATGCATCCCTTGTGACCAAATTCGTTCAGTGTGCCCCACAGTAAACAAACACGGCTAGAGGCTGTCTATCCTTTATTATAAACTGTACTCCTTTGTTGCTCCCACTCATATTTGGAGCAACATTATAGGTTTGTCCACACAAGTTAGAAAGAGATAGTTGAACTCTGGTCATTATATCAAAAAGAATGGCTGCAAACGACTCCCCAGTTATTTTAGTAGCACTGTATGGTCCCAAAAAACTTGAATGAGGTTCTATTTTCATCAACCCAACGCACACATATGCTAAGCTATTCAGTTTCAGTAATATCACGTGTACTATCACAAATCAAAGAAAACGAATTAAATTTGGAATTGTGAATTTCAGCACAAAGATTTCTCACAATTTCATTACCTATTATTTCCAAAATCTCATTTTGAATTTCTCCATCTGTGTATACCTATCTTTCCTTATTCAACCAATTTTCATTATAGGAATCATCCTCGGAACGTAGTATAAGAAGATGCAATAAGTTTCCACTTTCTTGTTGATTTCTTCTTAAAGCTAAATCTTGCATGGCTAAATATTTAATTGAAGTGAAAATTTTCAAAAGACATTCCCTGAAAATATTAAGTTCAGAAACTAAAGAAGAATTAAACTGGTCATAAATCGGGTTTTTAAGTTGTCTGTAACTTAAAATTGTTTGTAAATTACTATCTGACTTTTCATGTGAACGAAACTCTTCGTATGTCTTTTTCCAATTTTTAAATCCAATTCTATAAAACGCTGGATCCATTTTCCTAGCAAGATTGTTATCAGGACATAATTTATGATATATATCACAATAGAAACAAAGAACTCCATCTTCATTGTTTGTAGAGGAATCTATATGCAGCCAAATGAACTCCCAGTACCATGCTGGGTGAAACCTATGTATTTTTACTTTTAAACTCCGAGTATGAAATTTGATTGGTATTGTAACTGGCTGGGTTGGTGCTAGATATTTATTGCTTTCACAACTATTAACTTGTGATTGATTTAACAAACTTTCTGTTTTATTAAAATTTAAGTTGGCTTTAATGGACTTTTCATCAGACTCACCAAAGCAGTGTTTTTTAGGAGATTGCAGTTCAGTTGGTGAATCATGTTTTGTTTTGATTAAGAAACGATCCATACTCAAAATAGTTCTTAAATCACGCTGATTCATATCAAGTTAACTCTTACAAACACATTAGCACATACGACATATGTAGACCTAATACATAAACTAATTTATTTACAAAAGATTTAACAACACCATACACAACACTATATATTCTTAGCATTCACAAGATTGCAGCAACTATCCGAAAAAGTTAAGAACGTGCAAAAAAAAACAACACTTCACTAATACAACAATAGTGTCACCAACCTAAACATTATTTTAGCAGCGCTAGTGTCTATATAAATGAAGCAAGCTTCCCCTCTTTATTAGGTACATTTCATTTTAAAATAACTGTAATTTCAAGAATATAAAAAGAAACTATTCTCAGTTATGTCTGAAGGCGGTGTGCTGGGGTAACAAGGACCTATTGGCAACTAGCCAGCGTTGCGAAACTTGTCTTATATTTGAGAGTAGATTGACTACACAAAAACGAGAGAATGACAAAGCTGATTTCCAATGGTAGCCATGAATTTCCATCGTTGATGATATCCGGTATAGCGTTTGTGTTATTATGACCACCACACTTTGTATCGTCCACTAGTTTTAACAATGACGTTGCTTCTAGCTTCAACGCAAAGCATATAATCTGTTTGCGTCAACAGTTGGCAAAAATTCCAAAGAAGATAACCTTTTAAGAAGTTAGAGACTGGAAATAAGATTTTTTCTTTCAAGAATGATGGTATTCATGACTGAAAGTTCTTCATATATTTTAATTTTCCAAACAACTGATCACAATATTTGCAAGGCAGATTTACTCTAGCCTTATTTAAGAAATATCTTCCATAATTTTGTTTGCCTCCTGTTTTAAATGGAAAAATAAGATACTAGGCCTATATTTTTCAATACACACAAAAAATACTTTAGCCAAAAATTATAATAAAACACGTGACTATGTATTAAAATATAGTACGTTAGCTAAATCTCACGCGGGAAAATTAACTAGTATGAGAAATCGGCCAATAAAGAAACAATGTTTTTGCAATATGTATGCTATACGACCTAATGCTTTATTCTTAATATATATGAGTTACAAAACCACTGATATTGGAACAAGTGTTGTAGCATTTATACTCCAAGTAAACAAAATGGGCAAGTCAATCAAAATACACTTACCCAATCTCACCAACCAGGCCAGGCACCTAGACTTCGTAACACGTCTGGTAACAACAACAACCCGCGAAAAACTATCAGCGCCGAGCCTAGTGCCGCATCTCGCCGCTAGAGACCACCACCCTGCTAAATACCATCCGACATCAACAAAAAGAAAATGCAAGAAAGGGGTAGTAACTGCCACTCCTTGCCAGAAGAAAATCAGGGTTTCTAGTGCCACGCGCATTCTCCCTTCCTGTGTGGGATCCCCACCTTTTTTTCCATCTCGATTGTTCGACAAGTGGGATCCATATAAAGAACCGTCCGTCAAGTAAGAGACTACTCTTGGATTAGGCTTGGACACTGTAGGACGAAGCAGGAGGCTTCCAGGACATATTAATATAATGTAAGATGAAATTCTTGTTCGGCGTAAACTCAAAATATTATAACCCATTCAAAATTCCATTTTGGTCGTTCCTTTGTTTTGAAATGTAATTATTTAGATCTGGTATGAATCTTCGTTCTTTTGCAGAACAGTCAATTTAACTTTATTAATTTTGCTTGCGAGTTGTGTTACTATATGAGTTTAGTATATATTAATGTGGGTTAAGTTGTTTATAACGTTAGGTCAGCACTTTTCAAATGTTATTAAAGTTTGACAGTTATACTTATCAATTTAACTTTATTTATGTCGCTTGAGAATGGTGTGGCAATATGAATATAGTAAATATTTATGTGGGAATGGTTTTTTAAGAACATGATGTCAAATTTCAAATGTTAGGAAAGTTATGCGTTACGCTTGTAAGGGATAAATATACAATTAATTGTATTTATCGTACTTGTGTGTCTCAGGATTATCTAAGTAAAGTTTTACTTAGGAAGGTTAGGTAACTTGAGTATTCCTGTACATTCACAATTTAGTGACGTTTAACGTATTATTGTTACTTAGGTATAAACAATGAACTTTAAACCATTTAACGAATATGTTGTGTTTTCTTGGAGAAATCATCTATAATATTAGAGATTGTCTTACTCAAAGTTAATAATGCCAGGCGTTGATAGTAAATTCACATAGTTCCATGGTATCTAATAAAAAATTAGAAAAAAGAAAAAGAGTAAATGTTTATGAAATATATTTTTCTTTGGAATAATATCGATTGTTATTGTTGAACTTAGTCAAGGTCATTTTACTACTATTGTATCTATGAGGAACTTTAAGATTCTTCGAAATATATGCATTGTTCTATAATAAAATTTGGCAGAAATTAGAACCAAAATGCTCTTAAGACTTGAAATATTTTACTATTGTAGTTACGTCATGTTATCCCTAGGTTTAGTAATGTAAGAATATCCAAACCCCTTTTTACAAAGTCTTCGTCCTCTTCGTGTAATATTAGGTATTCAGTGAAGGTGGACCGTATTATTCCCGCTTTTAGGAGTGAGCTGCGTGCGCTGGGGACATGTTGTGTACCCAACATTTTTCAATACAAAAAGATGTTATTCACACTGCGCACTTCTACTTGATGAATATCTCCCCCCTTTTTTTTATAATAGTAGATATTTTTTTATATATGTATTTGAACCCCTCTAACTTTAGAGCTTCGGTTACAGTGTGTCATATCCTATTACTTAATCTATTTATAAGTAATATCTATCTATACTCGACAGTTCATTGCCGAACTTACAGAAGTAAGCCACATATACCTATCTGGAGCTAGTATATCCAGCCCACCTTATTACATACTATTCCTATCTTTAGCTAGTTCTATTCAATCCATCTCATTACAACTTATCACTATCTTGAGTTAGTTTTATTCAGCTCACCTCATTACACACTATCCATTTCTATCCAGGCCACCTCATTACAAATAATCCCTATCTTGAGCTAGTTCTATTCAGTCCACCTCATTAGACCTATATCTTGATTTAGATATATTCTGCCTACCTCATATCTTATCCCAATCTTTAGCTAGTTTTATCATTGCATCCTATCTCTTTAGCTACATTCTAATATTATCCTTTCATCTCCATCTAAATCTTCCCGATAAATTCTTCAAATTTTGTTTGCCAGTCAGTACCTTGAAAAAGATTATAGTTTTTTTTCCATTCACGCAGTATGTCCTGCCCACCGTAATCTATGAGACTTAATTTTCCTAACAATGTATTGTGATGAATACAAACTATGTAACGCATCACTGTGTAACCTTCACTCCCCAGTATTCTCACTTTTTTTTTTACCAAACATCTTCCTAAGCAACTTGTTTTCAAACACCCTACTTTTTTTTTTTGCCATTTGAGGTAAGAGAGCACGTTTCACACCCATATCACTAGAAGTCAAATATATGTCCGTTTAAAAAAGTTTCTCGTCTCAAAATCCACTAGGATTGAGCCAACTTTAACACATTTCAAGTTTAGTAGCTGCTCAACTAAAACATACACATCTGTAGCCTGACAAACGAACATCTGATACACTCTAAGCTTAACGGATATATATAGTTAAGTGTCACTTTGTACCCGTTCTGGCTATATTCATAATTTGATTACGCTATTTAAATAGGTATGTAGATTGTAGAATTTTCCAGCATTTAAGTGAAGGAAGAGTGAGTAACAGTCTAAGTAAAAACACCCTGACTAGACCCGACCGCAATTCTATCCTTAATCCCCCCCTTCAAAGGCAGTCAAATATAACGCGAGAATTACGGGTAAGACCATTCGACCACCGATGTGAATATCAAGAAAGAGATTTATCCCATTAGAAACAAATTTTAAATGGACATTATTGCTAAGCTCTACTTTAGGAGTTGTGTTGGGTGTTATATTGAGGGGTGTTATATGTTAGGAACTGATGTTAATTTCAACAAAGTTGATTACTTATTAGAGTTGATAATGAAGCCTCTCTCTAACTAGTAGTGCCTTCGTTAGAAGCATACGTGCTTCCTAGGAATTATTTATGGATGGTACACCAGGACAGCAAGAATTGTTCATTCGCCACAAGGAGACGTGTGCGAACAATCCAGCTTAGTTTATGTAGATAGCATGAAAACGGGAATACATCTCGACGTGATTTTACCGGATGCAGCCTGACTTACGTGACCTTGATTAGTGACGTAACGTTGGATATCGTGGGGTGGGAAAGCAGGCTATTTAAGATTACGTTAAGACTAGTACACACTAGGAAACATTTCCCCGGAAACATTGCTTGCCAACATGTTGCCCTTGTTTCGGAAAAAATTTGGCCAACTGTCACTCCCCCAACTGTTGGCCAACATTTTTTCTGGTTGCCTTTGTGTTTCCCAGCGAAGAAAACATTTTTCCCGCGATCCATTTCAAATGGGTTACAAGAAACAAAGTTGGCCAACATTTCCGACATCAAGCAACGTGGGCCGGTTTGACTGCTATTCACACCGAGAGCCGTATACAAGAACTTGATGTGGATGCTTGGCTGACACTGGGGTGGGTTTGCTTGCGTCATCGTAGGTTAAAAGGTGGAGCGATATTGTGCTTGGGACTAATGTAAAGAGAATAGAAGGTAACGCCAGTTGGAGAAATAAATATCATGTTGAGAATAATTAACTACTGTTTAATTTATAAAAATGGCATCACGTGCTGTTTTATTTTATATAACTCACCCATCACTGCTTATATTAAAACAAACATTCAAACCTTATAATAGTCCAAAAATGGATTGGTTTGTTTATCTTTCCACTTAAATACCATATTTGAGAAATCATACAACAGTACAATGTCTATAAATATATAAATAAATCCTTGCATTAATTAAATAAAAATGAATTAATTCTTGTAGGGCCTACTTGGTCACACGGTTCATTTTGTTTGAATTTTTCAATAATGATAGTTAACAATTAAGAAAAGTAGACCTCCTTTTAACTTTTAATGAAAGTGTGAAATAATGATTCATTCTAATTAAATTAGTGTACTGACGTTCATTTTCTATTAATTTTCAGTGAATCACAGAAAATNGTTCGGGTTATACGCTTTAAGTACTAATTACACTAATGGATTAGGATATTTGGGAAGGTTGAATTAGAGGAAATGAACCCGTATTTGCGTGGAGGGAGAGTGGAAAACCATTGAGGAAAAACCACCCCCAGTTCACCCGACCGAGATTCGAACTTCAGCAGTCGATCTCTACACGACAAGTGCGTTAGCCAACTACGCCACCGAGGCGGGTCTATGAAATAATGATTCATTATAATAAAATTAGTGTTCTGACGTTCATTTTGTATTAAATTTCAGTGAATAACAGAAAATGACATGTGAGAACATGGCTTAACAGTCACAAAGCTATATGGAAGACAAATTAAGTCCTTTCTAAATAGTTATTTTTAGAAATCATAATATCACGTTTGGGAACATTACACATATCAATGCATATTTAAAATCTACACCAATAAATGAATACTAAATAAATTACACTTAACCTAGTAAAATATGTTAAAAATTACTTACACGTTTGAACTGTTGTATTAACACTGGCAACATTCGATGTGTTTTGAAGTTCTTGACATTTTAGTTAACTTTAGCACCACAAATATATAACATAAACGAAAATTGAAATAAATACTATCAACCCATATTGAATCATACGCAACTATTCAACAAATGTTTGTTGAAGTTTAATATAAAAATGTTAAATTATAATAGTCATATTCGAGCAAAATTTGTATTAATTGTGTCTCTCCTTTTACATTTGAGCTCCCATGTACGGCAAATGTCTGGATCTTTAGGAAAGGAGTAGAAAGATATATTATTACCCTTGCAGTTTCACAGAGTGCAACAGCACAGATTGGCATTTCTTTCATGTCTGTTTAGAAACACATATAATTAAAATTGAAGAACTTAGGCCTACGCAAATAAATTAGCAGACATCCTAAAAGTCCGATTGTTCAACAATGACTTGTATCCTAGATATTATATTATATAAAAGAAAAACTATTATTTTATAATAAATAGCTTGAGAAGAGCAATACACCTACACATTATATTTAGCATACACATTTAGTATTATAGTTACTAATATTAAATAAATGTACTAAATAAAATGTCTAAATCATTAATGAGAACATCACTACTGTATTTTATAGTCGCCTATTAAAACAGATACTCGAGTGGTAAACATAGTAAATTAACTAGCTATACACGAAAAAATCACTATAAAGATAAATGAAAGAACCACCCGAAACACATGGACTGCACAACTGATGTGTACTGGGTGGCGTAGGCTCGTGGCTGACTAAGCGATGACATCATCAAATTCTTTCAAATGGCGCTACCTATCTATTCTCTTTACATTGCTTGGGACCACACTATCAATCCACTAAGCATTCACTATACGTTCTCGCATGCCACCCCAGTTACTGATATCTCCTTTTGTCGTATCATGGTCAGCCGAAAAACTCTGAAACTGATTGAAATATTTCATACAAATACACTGGTGTGGGTTGTGATAATTGAGGACTGTAAAATCGCGTAAAAAAACAGGATGTTTTTAATAAAATTAAGTAGACAGTTTTCAGTTAGTATAAATGAACACCAAACCACCACAGTTTTCTTCTTCTGTCTTCTTGAACAGCTCATAACTATATACAAAGCAAAAGCCATAGTAGCATCATCCTCAACATACATCTTTCCCACAACTGAACTCTGTTTGAGAAACAAATATTTCATCTTTGTAGTCTGGACGCGAAACAATGTTTTTTTAATGTTTGCCAACAATCTTTATCCTATGTTGGCCAAAAATTGGGAAGCAGTTGGGGAACAGTTGGCCACTAATGCTTCCAAGTGCGTACTAAGCTTAATGAACAGACTGTTGGATGCGGCCTAGCACACATTACCTAGATTATTGTAACGTTTGAAACCTTGGGGTGAGAAAGCAGACTATTTATGATGACTATCGAGCATACGATTGGATGCAGCCTGACATAAATTACCTTAATTAGTGGCGAAATGCTGGATATATAAAAAAAGTTAAAATGTATTGTTAGTGTCATTAAATGTGTAAGCAATTCAATACCAAGGCACATTAGTTCTATAAAATGGCTATGCATAGTTATTATTGATGATTAGGGTCACGCTTTCTGATACTTGACGTATTTACTATGCACTATGATACACTACAAACATAATTAAGCTAAAACGCAGCTCATACAACACACCTGGTTAGGGAAAGTAGGTTTTAGGAGCAGATCTTACCCTCGTAGGTTCGGAGTTCAAGTCAATATCCTCATACAGTCAAACAAACGAGTGGGACATGACACAGCAGGGTCACAGGGACGGACATTCTAACCAGCAGGGCTATTATGACCCTAACGCAATACGTTTTAATTATCGCGAGAGTTGGACGCTGCCTTTGCTTAGGTAGCTTAAGGGGAATCGCCTTTCCCTATACAACTAATGTTAAATTATGGTTCATTTAGGTAAATTTTCCTCAGAAACTATAATAGTTAATGAAGTGATATTTTTTATTCATCTATAGGTATATTCTAACAATTAGACGAGGGAGATTTATAAATATATCAAAAAATGTAATTTATATTAATTTTTAAATATGTTAAATATTTTTTCTAATTTTCCAACACATTTCAACATATTTATATAAATGTAAACTCTGTTTATTGTTATATTTTAAATTAGCTCCCATTAAAATGTGAATAATTAAATTTCCAAAAAAAAGAAAAAGAAAAAAAGTGATATCTTGTATAGTTTTTGTAAAAAAAAAGTACCTAAGTGAGCCATAATTTAACATTGGTTGTATAGGGAAAGGCGACTCTCCTTAAAATAAAGTTACTGTGTAATGGACGGGACAGAACCAGCTCAAGATAAGAATAGGTGATGAACGTTTTTAAGGGCTGCAATGAACCTTCGAGGCACTAATGTCATAGAATAGGCAATTTACGAAGTGATATATCTGACGATGAGACAAAAGATCTAACTTTGGGGATAGATTAAAAATAAGCTACAACTTTTCAGGATAAAATTCATCAACAAGCATTTCTTTTTCCACTTTTCTTACAGCTATTAAAAAAAAATGTTTTTTCAATTGAATTAGCTGAATAAAAAGTATTAACTCTCAGATATTTATATGTAAGTTGTATGCGGGAGAAATTATATATTTCAAAATTAACATAAGATATTTATTGGGAATATTAAGATTTTAATGTCTTATGTAATTATTTTAACTAATTTTGGTACATAATTTAGCATACATGTTTGCTTGAATCAACGAAGTTTATAACAGCACGCATTCATATCTGTCCCAGCGTCCTTGGTTCGGATCAAAACCGGGTTGGTTTACGACCTGATCACCCCGTATTCACGTGCATAAGTTAATATAGATTTAAATATTTAAATATATTGTGTTTGGGGACCAGGTCATTTCACTGTCCCTTTCAACGATTAGACTGGGTTTGATTTAAATGGAAGGTAACATAAATCAACTATCACAAATTGAATATTGAAATTGATTTATTCCACACTTTGGTTCTAGTTATAAAAGAATTCCTTTACTAAAATAACTAGGGTTGAGTGTGGTTGATTGAGCGAGTGTGTAACACACGCCCAATCTGTTTGATGGTGTTATCGCGAGTGTTTTTCCAATAGCTGCCACGAGGGCTTCTTGTAACCCTCACAACAGAGAAAAAAATCACCCAAGGTCACTTTCATTTTCATTTAAGAAATTGCAGCTTGGTTCCGGAGGATCTTTTACGATTTGTTCTATTCCTTAATGCTCGTTTTTAAGGATAGTAAATACTAAAACACACAATATGTATTGTTCTCTTATTTTATAAAGTGAGACCAAGTGACGTTCCAGTGCGTCCTTCACTAAAAATCATAAATCCTGCTAAAGTTAACATTAAATATATGTTATGCCTCAAGTTCTAGCAATTTATGCACGTGCATACCAAATTTCATAACCTAACGACTTGCTTGATCTTCATTCGAAAATATTTTTGCTTTAATGTTTATCTTAAAATTCGTCAAATATTTGATATCTACTTGTTTTCACATTACTTTACTTGTTCTATCAGGGGTTAAAGATTTTCTAAGCTAAATGAACAAATTTTATTTCTACATCTCTAATATTTACTTAACAGCCGTAAATGAATTTGATATATTTATTATATCTAATCTATCACCTGGTGATGAAAACATTATTGATTTATGTCAAATGTACTAATAGTTAATCATATTTTTATTTACCATGGTAAATTGTAAACACCTTTTAATATTTAATAAAGTTTTAATATTCACGTCATATTAATACTTGAACTAAATTTAGGATATAATAAGGTAGGAATCTACCAGATATTTTCAATATGGTTGAAACATGTGTTACTGTATGAATATCATCATACATAAGTGCTTAAAAATAGGATGCTAAATTATTTTTATTTATTTAGCACTGCATCTTACTACCCGTTCGGGGGTATACGCTTTGAGTACTAATTACGCTAATGGATTAGGAATTGGGAAGGTTGAATCAGAGGAAGTGGAGGGAGAGACGAAAACCATTTAGGAAAAACCACCCCCAGTTCACTCGACCGAGATTCGAACCTCGATCTCCCCGTCCTCAGCAGTTGAGCTCAACATGACTAGCGCGTTAGCCATCTACGCCACCAAGGCGGGTGTTAAATTATTAATTATATACTATAATTTATAAGTTACTAGTAGTTCTGTAAACAGTAGACCTCGCTCCCCCCATTCAAACAATGCCAAGTATCATGTTAAGAATGCCACGATTTTATCGTTAATATATTCACAAAATTTATATTTGGATTTCAAGTTGAAGTGTCCCCTACAACAATTTTACTTAGGTTTCAAGTTAATATTTTCTCTGGGCAATCAAATGCCTTCAAAATCTATCTTGAGACATATCCACCACATACAGACATATATGCAAATCAGTCGAGTTTAAACGGAGAATTCACTTCACTCGTTCAATAATTCAATGTTTTTATTTATCACACTCCAACAGTATTTGCTAGATCGCCTGTACAGGGGGCCTACTATACGAGCTCGCAAGCAAAAATTTCCGCTTGAACTTATTTTTTACCTCGGTCACCTAATTAAGGGCGGGGCCCTCAAAATATCGGGTTCCATTGATGTCCTTGCCATTGGCACACCCCTAAGGGTGACACTTTATCTGGAAATTAATAGCAACATCTAAAAACCATGTCAAGTACTGTACATTCGTTGTTCGGCCTATGTTAAAAGAATTCCGTTGCTAAATTCCCTTAAAATTGGTTCACGCATTGGACAGTTATCGTGAAACAAACATACATACAAATGAAATGCTAAATGGTTAATTTTAAAGATAACCTCACCTCGGACGGTCAATTATAAAAGGCTGTTAGCTGCAGTAAAACCGGACCCCTGGTGTAGTGGTCAGTGTACCTGTCTACGAGTCGAAGGGTCCCAGGATCGATTCCCTTCTGGTACCTTGTGTATTTCCCAAAAGGGACCAGGGTACCAGGGTACAAGGGTTTGGTTAGTTAGGCCTGAATTAGGTTTAAGAGTTTCCACTGATTTCACACCCACACACTCACTATCACCTCATCACATCGGGACATGGAAAGAGCCTCCACGGAAAGGATGTACGATTAGTAGATTCGGGGGTCCCCTGGCCAACTGTATATTAGTACACTCTAATATTTCCACAGACTGGGCTACAAATGATATAGGCCGGACACGCAATATATATCTTTATATTATATATATATATATATATTATCAGCAGTAAGATGAAATATAGTCAATATTTTAGCCGATTAAGTGTATGATTGACGTATCTGAAAGGCTCCTTGGAAGTCATGATGTACTGTGTTTGAATAGAAAGGAACAATACTGGTATCTGTCTAGCTTACTTGGTCCCCTCAGCAAGGTAGGCCTACAAATAAACCCCATCAGGGGTTGTTCCTCCCAAGTTGCTGGGTCCAACGTACCATGTACCGAAGGTGATTGGTGCGTTTCTATATAAATTGAGAGAGGTATCGATAGTGTTCCCTAGTCTTCCTATCATCACATTTAGTCAAAACTGCATCGTGTCACTGAGTGTGGATGACGATTCAAAGATAAATTATAATAATATACAGTGATTCGGAATAAGTTCATGCGTGAGAATGTGGTCAAGTATATCATGTAGTAGAATAACATTTTGTTTTAAAAATATCAATTGTGAGGGCCTAAAATCAAAGATAGCTTAGAAGTTAGTAACTTTTTAATAATAATGGGCGAGTTAACTAATTGTTGGCTGGCTATTTTATATGGTGGTCAGCATTTCTGGCCACTAATCCAGAGGTTCCGGGATCGACCCCCGGTGGTATCATAGTCATTTCCTGCCCACTCCCAGTATATATATATATATATATATATATATATATATATATATACACAACACACAACACACACACACACACACACACAATGTTACACCCTCTAATTTTTTTACCTCGTAGCAATAGGCCACTAAAGAAAATACTACAAGGATAAGAGGGAATAATCTAACATAATAATAGTAAAGAGAAAATAGCATCAGCAAGAGTTAAATGTAAAGAGTAATTTAATTAATTCAAAAATAACAGACAGTAATTTAAGTGGCCTTAACTTTATCTAGTAGAACGAAGAAAAACATAGTTGATTACATTATTTCTAAAAAATATTAATTCAATTAGACCAGGTTAGTTTTATATCAATAAAGCTATTAAAACAATTAATAACCAAATCTATTCAAGTGAACCATCTTTACTGGACTGGACTAATATGGTGTCATAATAAACATGGTGAAAGTTAAATTGAAAAGATTTAGTTTAAACAATATATAGATTTATTACAATAAAACAGAAATAACAAAATTGAGGTTTACAATGATATTACAGGTTATACTTTGAAGTTTGATGCAGATAATTAGACTTTGTGAATTTGATTATTCTGCTGTAGCTACTAGGGCTGTGTAGGAGCCGGGCTACTGGATGAATTGTTCTGAAGAAGAAAATAATCAAGTATTTAATAACAAAATATAGAACAATATATATATAACACTTAATCAGTTATGCTAGACTAGGTTGTAAGATAATCTCTTTGAAACATTTTGTTAAATGATAAACAATAGAAAGGTTCCTTGACTACAGTGGTCGATGGCTAACAAACAGGTTTCAACAAAATAGTACCATGGCTGGTCTCTTTCCCTTACAGTACTGCCAAAGCATTCAATAGTACAAACAAATCTAATTGCAAATACACTAAGAGCAACACTAACCCAATAGGAGCCCAAAAACAAGTCAAAGAATAAAGGGTATTATTTGCGCGAACCCAACTATGGCTCTATATCAGTTCCCTGGTTTGCTCACCGAAGCTAAAACCACACGAGAAGCGTGATTGCTTAACCAACACAAAGTAACGTTTTCCATCAACTCAACTGAGATATGTAATACAACACAGACAACCTGGTTGTAGCCATCCAAAAATTAAATCGGTAAACATGACGTTCACGGCGTCATGAGAAACATTGGGTCAAAATAGACTAATGGAACTTGTGAAAGTTTAGCAAGTATCTAACTAAGACATTATTGTATTCCAAGCCAAAGGTTCGTAACGCAAAGCCTGTATGGTAAATATACAGAGCAATATAGTCTCTAGGACTGATATACAATATTTGAAACTAGTAATTATGAGACTTGTCCTCGCATTCTGGAGGACACAATATTTAATCAATAAAATAAACCTTTAAATTTGGAAGTCAACAAGACTTGAAGTTGGTTAACTGCCAACTCGACATACTATCAACACAAATGAAAATTGTCTCCGACAATATACAGAAAACAAAAAGGGTGCAAATAGATATTGCCTATCTTTTACAACAAAAATTAGATTTTGAGTCATAAGGACTCGTTGATTATTTTATAATACTTAAATGATCGAAGTCCGTGGTCCTATCCATGGCGGTGGTGGATCTGACGGCCCAAAATTCATAGTCGTCATCGAAGTGCGTCATCCTGTCCATGGTGGCGGTGTATCCGACGCCTCAAACTTTATGGTCGTCGTGTTATATGATTCGTGACGATACAGGAGCTCTTCCTTCAACGCTGGGTTGCAGTAAAGTGACTATAATGTGAACCCGGACGTGGATATTTATATAGTCCTCAATCTGATACGAACGGTACAAAGCAAAAAGGGTGATAAACACAGGAATATAGAAAGGGGAAGTACGGATGAAGGCGGAGGCAAATCAGAGACCGACGCTTGGAGGGTAAGAGGGAAAAATGTTTCCTTGAATCACCGCCAGTCTTGTCTGACGCGATGTAGGTCAGTGTGTCGAACTCGATATCCACTTCGTCAGTTGTAGTTATGATAGTAGCTGAGGCCGCCATTATTGTAATAATTTTGTGCTTCACATGTGTGACAAACGAATCCAAGGACATCTTGAAAAGGTGAGTAAACACCAAAGCATCTTATATTAAAATATATCTGTTTTAATGATGTTATTTAGGATCCATTATTATTTTTATGAGAATTTGTGATATAGATGTACTTTACTATATTTTCTTTTAGACAGCATGGCAAGCGTATGTAAATTCATCCGACTTCATCCAATGGCAAAGGGTATGCATTAAAGTAATTTATTTCATAAATATGATAATATTAATCCTCTTCTTTGATAACTGCTACAGTATTTATCAAAATACAATATTTTTAACAACCACGTATTTCAATTTGGGGAGATACATGTTTTAATTTGACTGCATCTAGTCAGGGAAAATAAACTTTGAGGTAGATTACTTTTTTTAAATATGTTGATATAGTTTTTTTTTCTTTTGTAAATTATTAATATATTGATATTTAATTGTAGCTGTCCAATCTGTCTGATTGACATGCTACACAAGAAAAATAAAAAGCTATAAGAGCCTTTCTAAACTGTTACAAAAGCGTCTGAACATCTAAAGACATTACGAAAACCTATACTCTTCCAATGTAAAGTTATATATTTATATTCCATACTTTTACTTTAAATATCACGAGAGTATTCAAATTTTACACAAAACGAAAGTAACATCAAGTACTACAATATACATTTATACTACAAACATTACGTAAACTAACACGAGAGTTTCACATCTCAAGCCTAATGTAAACTCACGCGGGACTACCTGAGTAGGCACAATTGAAATACTGAACAAAGTCTAACAATTGATACTAGATTAAATAACATTTAGAAGTTTTCCACATTTAAAATATAAATATATGCGACGAATAGCCAAATTTACGTTACACAATATTATTGGAATGAATATAAATGATTTTAAATATACAACAACAAAAGCTAGGATAATACGGATAGTCAATATATCCAGATTATTAAATTCCCATAATAAATAAACAAATATCAGTCTATCTCGACTATAACAATATTAAATTAAATAGTTAAAGTTCCATAATTCAAACTTCTACCAAAAACTATAAATATTAACAGAATATTATAACGTTCCTTCACAGAGTCTAGAGTTTTGGAAGTCGTCTCCTGACGATATAAAATAATAACCACAGTCCATCCATTGTGGCGTCGAGTTCAATATTACATTATAAATAAATATTATAGAGGTCCATCCTCGATGGTGCCGAGTTCAAAAGTCTAATATAAATAAATATTACAGAGGTCCATCCTCGACGGTGCCGAATTAAAAAAAATAATATAGATAAATATAACAGAGGGTCATCCTCGATGGTACAGAGTTCAAAAGTCAGCTTATTTCTTCAACACTTTCATAATATATAGTGGTCTTACTGCGTAGTTATGATAGGGGGGAATAGTTCAAACTAAGTCGGTGACGTAACATTTTGGGAGGATCACGCTGTTTTTCTTCACGTAGGCCATCGTGCTTGTTGGTCGCTGATTGGTCATCCCGCTCCGTATAGACGATACTCGGGTTTGTTGTCAAAAATCATTTTAACTGCTTGTCTGCTGACGTCAGAGATGAGATGATGGTTGCACAAACCATCCGAAAGAGGGCAGCCATGTCCGCGTCTACTCTTTGCCAGGTATGCAGAAAATCGCCCATCAGATATGTCTAAACCGGGCTGGTCGGAACATAAAGTGCTGATACATCAAGGCAAGGTTGCCCCGCTCCTCGATTTAGGACATTTTGAAGTCAGCCAGGTTACTAGGCTATGCAAGCAAGTTTATCCAGAGGGTACATATATTAACAGTTTATATTGTAGAGAGTTGATAGTGAATTATATTGAAAGATATTGTTTGTATATTGCTTGAGGTTACATGGAACTACCATAGTGAATAATACTATTGTAGGTGATTTGAATAAATTTCGACGTTTCTTGGAGTGGGTAGTTTGAATCGGACGATAGTTTATGCAGCATCGGTTTGGGTGGGGTTTCGATTGAAAAATACAACTCTTGTACTGTTACAACAACACACAACACACACAACACACAACACACAACACACAACACACACACCACACACAAAACACACAAAACACACACAACACACACAACACACACAACACACACAACACACACAACACACACAACACACACAACACACACAACACACACAACACA
>CABFOV010001693.1:48210-67525 GCA_902141375.1 Timema poppense | reverse complement strand
GGGGGGGGGGGGGGGGGGGGGGGGGCGCCGACCAGCCGAGTTTCAACGCCTCGAACGTAGATTGGCATTCAGGAGACCAATTGAACGGGACTCCCTTCTTTTTCAGATGGTATAGGGGCGAGGCTATACTGGATTGGTGGGGGATAAATCTCCCCCAAAACACTTACCATCCCAAGAAATTTACTCAATTATTTAACCTAGAGGTTACGGGATAATTTCAACGGGCTCAGTACGCTCGGGACTTATCGAGACTCCTCGGTGTGAGACCACGTGAACCAAATATTCAATTTTATGGACAGCTAATTTTATCTTTTCGGAGTTAACCTTCAAATTAGCTGCCCGAAATCTTTCCAGCACCTCCCTAACATGAATAGCGTGGACCTCTACGTCATCCGAGTAAACTACTATATCATATAGATAGTTAAATACATTCCCAAATTGGATGTCAGAGAAGATAGTGTGTATTAGGTGACATATCGGAAGAGTATATTACTAGTCTGCGGAGTCTAGCTTATAAATGAATGTAGGTGTTCCGTAATTATTATTTTTTTCTAATGACGGGACGTGTTTGTTGTATTGACATAACGAGGTTTTCAGGTTTTCGATTCTCTCAGATAACCATGGATACTCTTCCGGAAAAACAGGAATATTTTCTTGTAAGACTAATGATCTATCCTTGTCCCGCTCTTTGTCAAAAGTCTTGCTCATTTGGGATATTATTGACTCCACTGTTTTCTCTGGTTTAACGCTTCTTATTAATAATTCATATTGTAATTCGTCCTTGAATAGACGCCACTGATCCGGGTATTCTATGTTGTAAATAGATTTTAAAAAAAGAAGTAATCTAATCGAACGGGATCCTGAGTGAACATTCGAATGATAACAGCAAGCCCTTCCTTGTTCAAGTGCAATGAATCGGCGTGGCCATTGCGTTGACAGTATTTCCTGTACAATGAACTACGATAATTGGCAAGAGGGTGACCTGGCGGTCTAGGGGTAGGGTGTCAGACTTCTGTGCTGGCGGCCGGGGTTCAATCCTCGTTCCCGGCACAGATTTATCTGATTACCAAACCCTTCCTTCACCTCTGACAAGACGTCTTGTGAATGAGGGGAATACCAGGCCTCCACCGTGGTTTGGATTCCACGTTAAACTGTAGGTCCTTCATTTCATCTCACAATCACCCTACCATTACACATTAGCGTAAGCGAGTATAACCCGAACGGGTAGTATGACGCAGTGCTAATAATAATAATTTTCAAGAGAAACAGTTCGTATAAATTTATTACTCGTACCATTTTGCTTTTAAATGAAAGTATCACTTGAGTAAATAAACCGAGTTGAAAATATAATACGGAATATTTATTGTTTATACAATTTTGGGTCGCCATGCCACTAGTATCGCCACGCGCGCGTGTTTACAACTCAGTCTAATCAGAGCTTTAAATTGTTTACTCGCTACTGTGCGAGCTCTAATTGGCCTGCAGCTCCACTTATTTTTACAAGCATCACTGACATCAAACAAAATTATGACAATGAATTCGGTTTGGGCAAAGCTATTTTGAACAATTTCCTTGAAAGTTATTCTGTATTCCGAGACGATGCTACCCGATTTGGTCAAATCTATTATTAAATTGTTACTAAACATCAAGATACTTAAAATTAAATTTAAAACTAAGCTTAAAACTAACTATACTAGAATTTTACCTTAAAACTAACAACCCTTTTAGAATTGACTGCTAGAAAATTCACATTTATAGTGTGTCAACAAGTTTAGACTGACAATCTACTTTTGGAAAATTGTTCCATTCGAGTATGGGAGGTACCGCCAAAAAAACGGTCACACACATGTACTAACTGCCTATTATAAACAAATCCTTTAACTGTTACATTACTGATATGAAATTCCTCCTTGGTTCATGTTCCAATTGAATTTTAAGGTGTCATTAGTGCCTAACAAAATGACAAAATAAGTCCAACTTTTATGGGGTGAAATTGCTAGGTTGAAAGAAATTAGTTATTTATTAATCTCTCAGTTGTGATATTTTAGGTCTAGTAATCATTGCCTTCCCCATAATTTCAAAAAATTACAAAATTTAAATTATAAATATTTAGTTATCCCAAGTTATTTTCTTTTCTAAGCTACTTATAATGTAAAAAAAAAACCACTTTAAAGTTCCATATTCGACAATTTAAACGTTTCACCCTAGCACACCTGTTCCAAATGATAGTTTTTCAGACAAAATTTGAGTGGTTTTACAGTTTAAGACACACTTAAACATATAAATATTTGAATAGAAAATGATGATAGTATTTTTAAACTAAAATTAAAAAGGTTTAGTAAGCTACATTCATATAGTTGATGTTCACTTAACTTGTATTTAGCTTACTTTTGTCAACGTTGAAAGGCATGGTTGGTGATTCCTCGGTTGAATAGTCCCGCTATGGCCGGCTCAAGTTGATGTTGTCATTTACCTCTTGAAGCGATGTTGGTCCTCGGAATCTTGTTTATTTGTTGAATCGGATAGTTGGTTTTGATCAAGACGAGAGAGGGTTTAAAATAATTCGAGTGTAGTTTATTTCCTTGATTTATTTATTTATTTCGCGGATGATTATAGCTCGGAGACGATTTCATAATTTATAATGGTTCACTTACGAATACATAGTTCATGAAAGTGGATGTCTAATCATTGAAGCAATCATTTTAACAGTAAAATTTGTAAATAGTAGCACACCGTCGAAATTCCACCAAACAAAATAATCGTTATACAACCACGCTATGCTGCCATGTGCGCTTCCCTAGATTGCTATGTCATGGATCCTTTTACAAACTGATTCTATACGGGTAAATGATTAAAGATCAACACTTTCACAAACACAATCTTGATTTAATAATTCAGAAGCACAGTGTTTACAAAGTCTCCAAACATAGCGAACACAACCGTACGCTGAAAGTCCCATGATACCACTGACCTTGTGATATATGACTGGTAAGATTGGACTCCAGCATTTAACTGAGTTTCAACCTAGGTGTCGCTAATCTGCTTTTACGCTCGCTCTAGTTGCAAAAGGTTGAAATATAATTTAAACAAATACTTACTTTTAGATTTATATTACTTTGTGATGACCTGGACTTAATGTAACATAATATATAACATTAAGATAAATACTTTCTTTCAATTCAACGCCACCCCGTGATTACAATAAGCAAACAATATCACACTTCGGTCAGTTTTATAAAACACCCTTTGGACGGTTTATATCTGAAAATGAAAGAAGAAAAGCTAATGTTATTATTAAACCGAAATATGTTTATAGCATAATATAGTCCGAGAACTTAGTTCAGTTAGGGCCAGTCCTATGACTCCTGGATAAATATTAATCTGGCCGATAAATAGTTATATCTGATCGATAAGTTAAAAGTGCGTTTTATGACTACTAGATAGCTTTTATCTGCCAGATAATATGTATTTATCCATCACATCTTTATCGGGCGGTACCTGATAACTTTGATCTGAAAGTTAAAATGGTCGTTGCCATAGTGACGGATTGTTTTTCATTAGGTTTCGCCTGCCAGAATCTATTTTTTAGGTTAAAATCTTGGTTCACGTATTTAGTAGGCACAGGTCCAGGCTCTAATTATAGATAAAGTTAGAACATTTAATTCACACTTTTATAAAAACTCACGAGCCATTTGTAGAGTTATAGTTATATAAGAACCAATTATTTAAATGTGAGTACAATAAATACAACTTTGTATATGTTCTACCAAACTATTGATCACATTTTGGCAGACATCGAAATTAGTACTTACAAGACAACCTAGCTTGTTCACCCACGTGACGCCATCTGTTTCCTAGCACTAGTTTAGCCGCCATTATTTACAAATGTTGAGCGTTGTAGTCACTCGCTAGGTTATAGAGGAAGCAGCAGGGCTGATACGCATGCGCGCAGCAGTAAAAACAATACCAACCTTGCGTTTTATGTTTAAAAATATATTTATACTACAGATAGGAGCTATCCGGCAGATAAATTTAATTCATAATACGCGTAAAATATTAAAGCGTCTGATAGCCTTTATCTGTTCGCTAACTTTAACCTCCCGATAGCACTATTTATCAGTTAGTCATAAGACCGGTCCTTAGTAGCATGTCTGTCTGCTGAGTTAAAAGGCCCAGTTACAATTCCCGATATGGCCGAAAAAAGTATCATTGTTGAAATGTGGGTTTCCCCGTTCACAGTGATGAACTATCGGCCGGAGGATGGGCTTTGACTGTTCTGTATTTAAGTTAGGTAATAAGTCGTGTGCTGATACAACCAGTCGGTTCAGAAAGTGAACAAAAATAAAATAAATAAATAAAAATAAAATAAATGAAATGAAAAAATATGATTAGCCTAAGTGCCAAGTATCTTTACATAGTTCATTGTCATTAATTATTTGCGTCTCACTACCCATTCAGGATATACACAACTGAATTAACTACAATAATTTGTTAGGAATTAGAAAGGTTGAATTTAGAGGAAGTTGGCCAGAATTTGAGTGGAGGAAGAGTGGAGTGCCATTTATAAAAATAACTCAGTTCACCCAAACGGGATTTGAGCTCCAATATACTCGTTCATCAATTCAGCCTATGTTAGGAGTAGTGAGTTTGAGCCCCCATCCCTGACCCATTAGCGTAATTATTATATACGCGTATAACCCGAACGGTTAGAAAGACGAGGCGTTAAAAAAAATTATATATATTATATAAATCTTTGGTTCCACTTAAAGAAATCATTGTGACCTTGACTTGATCTCATCATGTCAACCAAGAACATATTTAATACAACCATGTAACGAACCCCCTGGATGCAAAACATGATTTAATTTAACGTCTTATTTATATCGTCAATACTTACTTTTTTTAATTTTAGTACCACTTTTTACTACCCGTTCTGGTTACGCGCATATATACTAATTACGCTAATGTGTTATGGATAAGGAAGTTTGAATTTAAAGGAAGTATAATAGCATTTGAGTGGAGGAAGATTGGAAAAAAATATCCAGCTAGAAACACTTTCAGTAGAGAAGACTGGGATTCTAACCCTGACCTCCCAACCCATCAGCCACCGAACATGTAGGTATTAACTCTGAACATATTACTTACTTTAACTTGTAAAATAAATTATCTTTCTCCTCATGTTTAAATTTTTTTATTAAAACAAATTCGAACCTGTTCATTTAGAGGAATAATTGTTATCATTTTTATATTTTAGGGAGTCACGTTTATCGAATGCTTCAACACTTCGAGTCAAATTGTTGACATGCGCAATCATACTGGCTTACCCGATTAATGTGTGATTTTTTTCAGCTGTAACAGAAAAATCATGTTAAAACTATTAAAGTTAACTAGATGGCGTTGTTTGGTTCAACTATATTACTTATATATTGACACTGGACAAAGGGAAAAGAAAATAACTTGTCCAACGTTTTTAAACTACAAAATATGGTATCTAGAACATTTTAAATCGGTAGAAAAATATTCATATCGTGTATTGGTGGTCTAAGTTCCTTGACAAAAGGAATGGACCTGTCGTATGCCAGAACACCTAGTAACAATAATAAAATTATTAATAATAGTAATAATAACTCTCTTCGGTGGCCTCATGGACTAACGTGCTACTCTCACAGTAGGCTAGACTGCCGATGATGGGTAGATTGAGGTTTAGATCTCTCTCAGGATAGTTTTTCCAAAATGGGTTTCCACTCTTCCTCCACGAAAATATGGGTACACTTCCTATACATATAGCCTTCCTAATCCCTAAAACCATTAGACTAATTAGTGCATAAGCGTACAAACCAAACTGGTAGTAAGATAATAGTAATGTTAATAACCGAAGTAATATGTTTAAAATGACATTATATTAGTGCACACAAATAGACAACGGTGAGAACGTGGGCCAAGGTGTCCATCTCATCCTATCTGGTTTGAAAGTGATGGCAAGGTTTGAGCTTGAATCTTCAACCAGTCATCTTGCAGCCGTTTCGATAAATACCTATACCCCCCTCCAAGAAAATGTACTTAAATCTTTTATAAATTCAATATTTTCAATCCCTACTACATAAATACGAATAGGCGGATAGACCGGCCGGTTAGTAGGACGTTGACTATGGAAATTAAAGTAATAAATTATGTCCTTTAGGGCATTTTCGATTCATTTTCATTTAAGGAATCACTTTGTATTATCCGTCCGCCCAAATCCTTAAACATCTCTTTCTTGTGTGTGCTAAATTTCTATGAGATGATATGAGTACCTAAAGCTCGGCAGAGTGGTTCATTGGACGGTAATAGGCTTTCCGAGAATTAAGGCCCATTTATGTGATTATTACTCGCCTAATTTAGTGAACGTGTACTACTATATCATAACGAAGCCAAGTCAGAATAATAAAGCGCGCTCGGTTACTACGTTAATAGTTCCAACCCAGTTAGTTAGAGCCTGCTTCCACCCATCAATTCATTGGCAATTATCTTCAGAGTTATACAGGGAAGGCTAATTCACCTACATTCATGAATATGCCAGTTGTAAATCAAATTAATGAGCTGTCTTTCATTGAGATATTTATTAACCATATAGAACGTCCACCGTTTAAAGTGAGATCTACCTTAAAGGACACCTCTGAATAGTGGATTATTATTTAGAACAGACTGTCTAAATTTTCATCGGCTAGATAACATGGTCTCTTACAGTGAAACAATAACCAACTTTCTCAATAAAGGACATGGACACTGCAAAACCTGCTTAAATGGCTGCATGGTCTAAGACGTCACTCTTGTGTTAAACTAGACTGAAAACAATGAGGAGATCAGGGCTCGATTCCCAGTCGGGTGTACTGAAGATGGTTTCTTTTTCCAAAATTGCTTTACACTTTTCCTCCATGCACATCCTGGTACCCTTTCTCTAAATTTGGCCTTACTCATCGCTAACTCATTAGTAATTAGTACGTTTGTGTATAACCTGAACAGTTAGTAAGTAAGACACAACGCTGGAAAAAATTGAATAAAAATGGACACTGAAAGATACATATTTTTACGCACCAATCTCTAAACAGTGGACAAAAATAAAGAACACCAATCAATTCACTGTATTTTTTTTGTAGGGATGTCAGGTTTGCCATTCTATCACGTAAATTGTTAGTGGTCCCGTCCCGCCTTCCCCCTCCAGTCAAACTTTCTAAAATAGCCTACGTACAGTAAGATTTTGGTAGGAAGAACAGTAGAAATTAGTTACTAAAGTTACTAAAACCAATTTAATATATTCATACATCAAGTCATGTTATCCGCAGTTGTCACTTTTGACCGATACTATCAATATCTATAAAATAACAATAAATATATATAGTAAAATGTTATCAATGTCGACCGCAAAGAAATAGGTTTGAATTTTCTCTACTGTTCGTCCAACCCAAATCAGAGTATAGTAATTTATGACTACTGGTCTTCAAGCTCATACCTCCCACTCATACCAAGACATCAACAGGGGATGTTCCAGCAGTTTAGTTTGTGCATGTGCTCACATAATAGACAGCAGAGAAGGCCTACAGTACAGATTTAATTTAATTTGCATATTGTTATATGTATTATGCAAGATGTAAATTATGCTATGCAGAATATTAATTAATTAGTCCTAATTATCTTGTATAGTGTTGTAATTAGATTGTTGTAGTTCATATACACAGTATGTAGGTTCATACCCAGGATGTTCAGAAACTTATAGTCAAAACTACACATATAGCTTGTTTGAACCAAAAGTAATACAAAACCCCTATACAATAAAACTATGCTAATACCATTAAATTGAGATCAAATTGTCAGCGTACAGCACTAGGAGAGCAATGCTGTTCAAGCATGCTTGTACAAGTTGCATAGGAGTTAGGCGTGCGGCACTGCATATGCAATAATGACAAGCACTTTCTGTGATGTAGGACCATTAATGATGACCCTCAGAACGTATTCTAATCTATAGATGGACTGGTGTGCTGTATACTATTACTTGTGTTATGTTCTGCTGCCGTGCTCCAAGGTGTTGAGGTGTATAATGCCGTGCGCCTAGCTTCTATGCAACCTGTTATACACGCGTGCTTGCATAGCTTTGATCTCCCGGCGCTGTACTCTGAAACTTTGAACAAAATTCAATGGTATTAGCAAAGTTTTCCGGATGTAAGCGTACAGGGGGTTTGTATTATTTTTGGTTCAAATAAACTATATGTGCAGTTTGGGCTATGAGTTTTTGAACATTCTGTAGAATAAACTGTATCAAAGAAAGTTGATTATTATTTTTTTTAAATAAAGGGCATTTTTTCTATGCCGGAAGGTTAAGTAAGATATTTCACTTTGGATGGATTTTGTACCTTTCTTTAGTTGAAATGTTTCTAATTTTCAGTCGAAATTACTCACTCTTCGAACCATTTAAGGTTCTTAATCTACTGTCCTTTTGAACGTATTACGCTATTTCTCTGGATTTGCCTTTGCTCTGAAGAGAAACTAGGTATTCATTTAATCCAAAGTTCGGCCATTCAACAGCCAGATACAGGAAGACACCAACTTGTAGCTCTTTTTGAAGTTGAAAGTTTAGTACGGAAGCTAGCAACGATGTATATATATTGTAGGGTGGGATGGAAGAAGCTTTAGAGAAAAATTCACCAGCGTTAAGGTAATTCGACCATCAGAATTGTATTGCAAAATTTTAACAAGTGTATAGTTATATGTTATAAATAGTGTCTCAATTATTTGAAATAATTACGGTTCACGATATATATGGGGTCACTCTTGCTATTTTAGGCTTTTTACGTACCATTGTTGAGGTAAAGCAATCAATTTATGAGGCTGAAGCTTAGTATAACTAGACGTTCATATACGAGTTAAATAATAATTATATTGATAATGATGTTATTAATATAAGTATTTCAATTAAATATAGTGCCTTGTATTATTAATACATATTAATATTATTAGCATTATAAATATGCCAATGAAATATTATTATCATTAATGCATTAATGTATCGAAAAACTGGACGCAACAGACAATCATATTTACCTTGGCCTAATTATTGACAAACATCATATATGGTACAGGCATATACAAAAACTTGAGAACAAACTAAAAGTATTGACATTTTTTTTTACCATCTTAGAATGTACTTGGATATCAAAATGATAGTAGTAATATATAAATTATTAGTTAGATCAATTATGTCTTATAGCATATCAATCTGGGGAGGAACGACAGAATGTTACACGGTCAAAATTTCACATTTGCAAGAAAAAATCCTGAAAACTATATTTGGTACGAAAAATTCTAACAAACAGACATACATTCAACATATAATACTAATGTTTAACCAATTATATGAGTACAGCCTCTTTATAGGATATTAGAATATTACCATTCTGATAAATACAAGCAAATAAAAACCCATTCCCTTAAGACCCGCTCAATTTCTAACAAAGACGTGTATACAATCGTGAAATGCTCTAGTTACTATGGTAAACAGTAATTGAGATGTACCATCCCCAAATTGTTTAATTTGCTACCACAAACACTCCAAAATATCCCTCAAATAAGTATAGCGAAAAGTAAAATTAAAGACTGGATACTTTAAGGTATGCTTCAAACAACAATGTATATATTTTTGTGAATAAATGTTATGATAAGCGTAAAACATTTTTATTTATTTTTTATATATAACTGTAAGACTTGAAGATGTACATTTAGGTAATTCGGGAATGTATCATAAAATCAATTATGTAATTTTCTTTTAAATCCAAAATAAACAATGATTGATTGTTTGATTGAATAATATTGATATTATTAATACCTACTAATATTGTAAATACAAATTAATATGACTAATACATATTTATATTATTAATAATATAAGCATTTCATTGTGTACACCTCATGTGAATGTCTAGTTATACTAAATATCAGCCCCATATTTTAAATAATTTACTTTAACAATGTTACGCAAAAAACATAAAATAACAAGTGTGACCCCTTATAACTTGTGAGCTGTAATGATTTAAAATAATTGAATCACTGTTTATAGCATCTAGCTACACTTCTTCAAATTGTGCAGTGAAATTTTGATGGTAGAATGATATTATGGTGGAATGGAAGTGGACGGAAGTAAAGGCCAGTGTTTTTGGAATTTTTATGGCAAAACATTTTTTTTTGGCCTAAATAAATAAAATATTGCTCCAGTACAAACACAGAATTTAATATTCTTCACATGTTGATTTTAAAAGTTCCTGAATATCTCTCATGAGCTTAATGGCATTAGAAGACAAACTTTTTAAATGAAGAGAAAAAGTTATCGTTAAATTCCAGCACACCCTTGACAGGTATTCAAGAAATGTTGAGGTTACCATGTGAAGAAAGATAAAATTATATGTTTGTACTGGAGCAATATTTTATTCATTTTGTCCCAAAAAAAATTTTTATCGTAAAAACTGCAAAATCACTAGCCTTTTCTCGAGTCCCTTCCATTCCACATTAACGGAGAGAGAGGATATAAAAAAATAATAATCTTGCACTGCGTTTTCCTACCCATAAGAGATATATGTATATTTATACAAGTGGGTAGGAATACAGAAGGTAGATTGCACAGAAAGTGTACCCGCAATCGAGGGAAGGTAGAATGTGAAACTGTGTCAAAAAGAAACATCAATACACAAAAACAGGATTTCAACCCCGAACTCCCCATCGCTGGCAAACTAGACAAGATTAGATTGAAGATTGATGGCTATAACGAAAAAAAAAGCGTCTCTTAAAACTTGACATATTTTCACCAACTACTTTTGAAAACTTGATTTAAATTAATTTAAACTTGTATATCAGTGTATAGTGTGATTTGTGTTATTCTTTGTCCAGTGACAGCAGTGTATAGTGTGAACTGTTATATTCTTTTATATTTGCAATACATAGTTTGCTCACCGTTTTTGTTAAACTCTCTATTTTTTAAATATATTCTATATTGCTCAGATACATAAGGTCTCCATCTGTGCAAAGTAAAATGTGCATAAAATGTTTGAACTTAAAATATATATTATATATTTAGCACCGCGTCTTACTACCCGTTCGGGTTATACGCTTTAAGTACTAATTACTCTATTTGAATTAGAGGAAGTGAACCCGCATTTGCGTGGAGGGAGAGTGGAAAACCATTTAGGAAAACCCACCCCAGTTCACCCGACTGAGATTCGGACCTTGATCTCCCCGTCCTCAGCAGTCGAGCTTCAACTCGACAAGCGCGTTAGCCAACTACGCCACCGAGGCGGGTAACTTAAAATAAAAAATGGTATATTTTTAACCTACCTTTCCTTGGGATTATCTATAAACTTCAAACATGCCGTTAAAACGTTACATCCATTACTTTTATATGATTGATCAATTCATAGACAGGTAAGAACAATTTATTTTTTAAACCACGTCTTACTACCCACCTGGATTATCTGTATTTAGCTACTCTTATGAGTAAGGATAAGAGAGGAATAATGTATGTGAAACGTAATCATATTTTTGTGTGAAAAAGGAGAGAGAGAGAAAAAGAATGAGGAGAAGCCCTTGACACACCTGCTCGGGATTCGAACTCTTACCTCACTGTAATAGACAAACCAGACAATATGATACTGGTGTTATGTTAGAGCTCACACTTATGTGGGTACTAGTATTGTCGATAGTGTTTTCATTCGAATGATAAAACTAATTAGTGTATTTGGGTTTAACAAAAAAAAACGAATAATTTGCTGCTTCAGTTAATTCACTATATACATGGTTTGTTGTAATGTACTGTACATCTTTTATATATATCTTCTACCATTTTTCGCTTCATATTTAGTAATAAAAAAGAAATCACATATATAGACACATATCTTTTACACCGAAAACTTACTTTTTAATTAGAAGCCCCTCAAAAGCTGAGCTACTCCTAATTAGAATGGTTGGCTCACTGTTTTAAAAGTAGGATCCTATACAAAACATGAAGACGATCACTGAAAGGGGAAGACGTTATTTGGGAACTTCAGAAGCTCCCAAAGGAGATCAATATTTCAACGTCGAATTAATTCCTTTTCACTTTGTACAATACATTACCAAAATTACACGTGTCCAGCAAACGCTTATTTTCCCTTAGTAAGTAAGGATTTATTTTCGTTTGATACCCAAGTTACTAGACGGAGAATAATACATTAATACTCGTACAATATAATCTACATATACAATGTTCCATTTAACTTGGTCGTCCATAATATCTCCGTTTCTTTGATGTTACAAAATAAGTTTAAGGAAGAAATTAGTTATTTCAAAGGGGCACACTTTTTGATTGACAATAACTTTCATTTACAATGTCACATTTTTTGATGATATTTCAAAGCCAATGATGTTTTTTTATGAGATTCTATTTATATTACCCACTTCGGTGGCGTAGTTAGCCAACGCGCTAGTTTCATATTGAGCTAGACTGCAGGTTTTTTCTAAATTATTTTCCACTGTCCCTACACGCAAATGCAAGTTCACTTCTTCTATATTCAACCTTACCAATTTATAACCCATTAGCATAATTATTACTTAAGCGTATAAACCAAACGGGTAGCCTAGTAAGACGTGGTGCTAAGTATAAGTGTATATATTTATTTTTACCTTTTTTACCCTCTTTATGTCATTGGGAAACCTATAGTAACATCTTTCATCATTAAATGATTGACGTAATTGATATTATATTGATGATTGATTTTATATGAATAATGTAAAATTAAAAATGATCACTCTGAGAAATTTGTTGATTTTCAGATTCATTCTAGTTGCATTTTTCCAACATAGTTTCCTAATCTAGTTAAGGTCCTTGGTCCTGTCGAGTGCAAGTCTAAAACCTATTTTATGGGATGGTGGGCGGGAGGGTGAAAGGAGTGGCATGGCTTTACAACCAACCAAAGTATCCTTTCGCACCAACAAGAAGAGAGAGATCACGGAAACGGTACATGGCGCTAACTAACGGACAGGTCTTGCGGAAAAATCATACGTTTGGAAATATCAGTTTTCTTGAGCACGAGTGAAATTTTTATGTTAATAATTTCAACACCCCTTCTAAGATAATGTATCGATGTTTATTAATTATTACATTTTTATTTTGTGAAGCCGGCAGTTTTATATTGAAAAATGTCAATTTTATCGATATTTGATCACTGTTAAAATTATAAAGGAGGTGTGTTTATAAAAAGTTTAACTTAATCAACATGCTTCTATTCTTGAAAAAACCGTCTCCAAAAAGAAAATTGCAAAACAATAAAAATTCTTGAAGATAACCATTTGTTCCCATGGCTCTGCATTTACACGCCAAATCAAAAGGGCCAATCGCCTTAAGACGGGGATGTTGAGAACGCGAGATTTCAGAGCCGTTTAGTAGATCATGTTTGAATCAGTACAAGGTTAGCTCAACCTTCCCCAGCACCTACTAATGATGTATCATCCATTGTCATCCGAGCTCTCACTGACTTTATCAAGGTCTACACTAAATTAGACCAGATTGCAGAGCAGTTTAGTAGATCATGGCTGACCCAAGCCCGGGTTAAGCCCGGGTTTCACCTGGCTCCTGGGGAGCTCCATGGAAATTGAGCCCTACACTCATTTGCCTCAAGCAACTATTATCATACGTGCCTAACACCCATGACACCTCCCCTTCCATTCAAACCCCCCTTCCACCCCCTTCCTCAGTTCTCTAACACCGTGGCACTATTGTACCCTTGCTTCCTGGACGGAAAATGGTGTAGAGGGGAGTTGGGGGAGATGTTTTATTGCCAATTGATTTAAATTCGGGAGACATTGTCAACAGAGTTAAAACCTAACTCATTTCTTAACGTTACGTCATTCTAATATATTTGATAGTAGATCTCATTGAAATGGTTATTTCCTAGATTGTTTCACAATATAAACATATTATATTGGTTTTAAAATTACAAATAAAGATATTTTAACATTGAACTTTTAATAGATTTTAAGAAATGCTAGAGGATAATTTATACATTTATTTCTGGATATTACACTCAAATATATCCAAAACATTTTATTGGGAACTTAAAAGTTCGATTGAAAGAATCCTAAATCGACATTTTATTTAAAGATATTACTTGTCAAAATCCACGAAACTTCTAGGTTTTTGAACTTCTGGTGTTGAACGTTAAGGTGTGATAGAAGGGTAAGCGAGTTTAAATCTGTATTGTTTGCAGTTAATGTGTAAAAAAAAACTACTCCCGTGGTACATATTTTAAATATGACTATAGCGAATTAAAGCTAAATAAATAAATGCTATTTCTTGAAACTCCTAAATAAAATGCCAAATATTTGATCAAAATATTCAAACACTCTTATAAGTATGGAAGATGATTTTACTTAAATACAAATTCCAATTAAAAATTATTTTATAATGAGAAAGTGTACAAAAAATAAAAAATAAAATATTTTGAAACTCTAAAACACACCTAGGAAAGCATCCAAGAAGAATTGAGTCCATATAAGGACATACATGACTCTTGATGGCTGGATCCAAAATAATACAAAGAACTTGTAGTTAATGATTTTCTGAGCGATTCTTACTATTTGAAATATAAAATATTAATATAAATAATTTTATTTTGAAACTAAAACAGTTTGATATTCAGTACGATAGTCTCACATTAACTGAAATAAAAGTGATAATAGTAAAAATCTTTCTGATAATAAAGACCAAAATGTATATAAAGGACTTGCATACACATTCTTGTTGAGAGTTTATTAATTTTAGAAGTGCGTCTTACTACCCGTTCAAACAATAAGCTTAAGTAATAACTATTCTAAAGGGTTAAGAATTGGGACAATTAAATCTAGAGGAGGTGAACCCACATTTGCGTGGAGGAGTGGAAAACTATTTTGGAAAAACTCACCCCAGTTCACTCGAGTGAGATTCGAACCTCGATCTCCCCGTTCTTCAACATTAAACTATCGCGTTATTTAACTTTGCCACCGAGGCGTGTCGGAGAGTTGTTGATAATCTAATTGTAGTAAAAACATTATTGATTGAACTTAAAGATGAAAGCACCAAAATAGTAGATTATTGACCAGTGTGAATCTGCTCGAAATACACACAAAATTAAATATTTGATATCTTATAGTAAACAGAATTAGAAAGTAAACTAAATAGTCTAGGAAATGCCGTAAATGATTTATTTTCTACTGCATCGGTAGTCACGTGCACAAAAATGTTCTCATATGGTCCATTTTCAGTGATGAATGAAACAGGGTTCTCATACTGGCTGAAAATATTGAGGGACGTTTTCCTACATTGTTTCCCGGCTTCTCTCCTAGCATATAAGGTTACATCCTCTTTAACATCTTCTTCATCACTATCCCACAAAAATTAATTAAGGCATGTAGCCCAGATGAGTAGCAGAGGCGGGTGAAATAGGTAATATTATATTACATATAAATATTATCCTATAGTTCACTCTGAACTATATTATCCCCTTCGCGGAATAACCGTCCAGCTGAGCCACAAAATCTATTATCAATAGGCCTGTCAACAGTTCCAGGGACTCACAGAAAAACTCTTGATTAAACTAATGTTAAAACCTGCCTGGATATAAATACTACATAATTGAAAAAAACTGCACTGCACGTGCTTATGTGGTTATAAATATTCTAAATAACATATATACAACATCCATACGAAACTTTAACAGGGACTCGAAACCCAAAACCTAAGTATATCATGCTACAATTTGTCTGGTTAATATCTTACAGAATCTAAAAAACCACATGATTGGATAAATATTATACAAAAAAAACTACATCCCAATCGGTTAAGTGGTTCCAGAGATATATACACATATCCAGCTAACCCTTCACCGGGACTTACACCAAAACACCCGATTACAATTATTAAACTGAAAAATGCCTGGCTAAATACTATACAGAAAAATAAAAATTACACCACAGTAATCATGTGGTTCCATCAATGTATACAAATAATCAACTGGCCCTTCACCGGGACTCACACTGAAACACCTAATTATACACAAATAATGTAAAACCTGCCTATATATTGGTCCAGTATAAAGGTAAAAACCGCACTGCAATCGGTTAAGTGGTTCCAGAGATCCTAAAATACAGATTTAAATAAAACCAGCCGTATCCTTAACGGAGACTCAAACCCTGACTGTATGTATGCTAGATCCTATCGAATATAAATAAAGGCACCACAACTGGTTATGATTTTCCATGTATATTTGACAACAAACAGTAGTTTTTAAAAACAGGAAATATATTTTATATATATAATATTATTAGCACCACGTCTTACTAGCCGCTCGGGTTATACGCACTTGCGCTAATATGTAATGGTAGGGGGATTGTGAGATGAAATGGAGGACCTACAGTTTAACGTTGGAATACGAACCACGGTGGAGGCCTGGCATTCCACACATTCACAAGATGTCTTGTCAGAGGTGAAGGAAGGGTTTGGAAATAAGATAAATCTGTGCCGGAGCCGAGGATTGAACCCCTGACTCCCAGTACCGAATTCTGACACCTTAACCCTAGACCACCAGGTCACATTATAAACAGTAAAGAACTTCATTACTTTTTTACTTAAAGATATTTACATTACAAACCTTCAGAAAGCATAGATATAATTTAAAGTATTTTTAAACTCGTAAACCAAAAACAAAATTTCTCCCTGCTTTTCATTCATTTAAACCTCCGCACTCTAATATTATATTAATACTTGCAGATGACATAACCAGTATTATGGTTTGGATTTCCAGAATTGATTTAGTAAAATAAAACGGACTTGATAAAAACAAAACCACAGTTAACATTATACATTTAATTTATTAGAAAATGATAATCAAAGTAAATCTTAATAAACAACAATTTTATCAATCAAAGTATTTATCAAAACTTTTTAATAATCGTTATATTGTGGTCGTTTTGGTAATATTAAATAAAGTATGGAATCGAACTATGGTACCACAAAGTTATATAGACAGTAATATTAACTTTGAAGAAACAAATAAATTATCTTTTATAACTAAAATATGTCCAATGGATAAGATTTTATCAAATTATTTTTGTACACCCGGAAATAATATAAACAATTTTAAATCAGGATCGGGACCCTTAAATTATATAAGTTTTTTTTAACTCAGCGTCTACAAAATAAAGTAAAAATCTTTTAGATTTAATTTATTATGTACACTACATGTGTGTAATATAATAATTAATCATTAATAAATTCATAATTAGCTAGTCACAGTAATAAAGATTCTGAAAAGAGGGAGACCTGCTTTATGTTACCATGTAAAACCAATAAATGTGGGTAGCACTGCTCCCAAAATAATGTGTGGCGTGGTTAAATCTTTAACAGCTAAAAAAAAAAAGCATTGATTTTATTACAAAGGGAACAAAAAAAAATTAGTTGATATAACTATTTGGACATCGCAAAAATACATAACCCCTCCCCAATCACTCCTTCCCAACAGTCAAGAAATAATTTAAGGACCTAGGGCTTTCTCTAAATCCGGCCTTGAGCGTAGCTAGGCAAACTATTCTGCAGTCATGTGTGGAGGTATAGAATACCGCGTGGGCTGTGCCAATAAGTTGCTTCCTTACAATTTCGACGGAGTGTACACAAGTAACGTGTGAGATGGGCCGTGTTCGAATAGTCTGTGCACTACATAATTAGGCACTTTACTGCACACTTTTATAAAACACGTTTCTGGCGCCCCTAAGTGCGTAGGGTTCATACAACTATTCAAACACTACAGTACAATTAAAGCTATTTAGTGTCCACTTATGATAGCTGTGTTTCCATTACAAAGATATTGAATTTTGATAGTGTTTTGTCTATTTTCTCATATGCGCATTTTTTGGAGCCCATATACTATAAATATACTTCACTAGGTACACAAAGGAAATTCTTCTCAAGTCCACGCAAAAGGCAGGCCTACCAAAAATATGTAAAACCTTTTATACATATTTAAACCACTGTACTTAGCAATATATTTGTCACTGGATATTTTCCCGGCATTAATCTTATATTAATAATTATTATTCTTAATTATTCGTAAACTATTATTTATAAATTCAACAAACGTATTTTTTGAACTAAAAATATAACTCCTTTAAAATGAGATTTGTGTGTTATTTAAGAATGTTTAGCCTATTGATACATATAAATTAACAAATTACGCAGAAAACACCTTTTTTATATAAGAGCTTACGTTTATTTATTCCATTTAAAATGCTATTTTAAATAAGTTTGCGATAAGAGGCACATCGTGTCTGCCCTTTAGTAAAGTGCGCTGTTAGGGGTGAATCAGCACACTTTAAGATTATTCGGACACCATCAAAAATAACTTGCTCCCTATAAGTCGACGCCATTACAATTTTAAATCCAGTAAAATGCACAAGTGCATAATGCTCAGACTATTCAGATACGGATATAGTCTTTTATAAATTCAAATTTCTCAAAAATAGATTAAGATCGCTCTTAACCCAAATTATTTTGTCTCCACTCTTTTTAATGAATATTAAAAAAGACTTGTTCCATGATCACAACGAAAAAGGAATAATAGATTAAACAGCAGCATCTAATGAAGAGCTAAGCCGTAAGTTACTAGTTTGACAATAAAAAGTTATTCTTTCTCTCAATATTTGTTCTCAGAATTGTTGAAGGCTTTTGTTCACTCACTACACATTTTAATTCTGTATTGTTGACTTTGGCTATTATGTAACTCCACTAATAACTTTCCGGATGTATTGTTACATTTCAAATGTATAACTTTCCATGCTGATGTATAACATTCTGAAACTTCCTTAGAACATGTTTTTTATTAACTCATTTGTATACTGTATAATATTATATGGTATGAAAAACTTTTTAATGATTAATTAAAAATTATATTATAGTTATATTTAAAGGTATGTATTTTGTTTTATTTTTTCTTTGATACATTAGGATAATTGTTTTATTTTGAATTGTGTGAACTAAAGTTATTTCACTCACCTGACTATTTAAAATTAGTTTCTATTTTGTGATACTAATGTTATATTTAAGATAAGTTTTTATAAAATATGTACTTAATTAACCTCGATAGTGTTTTATTCCCCCATCGAGAATCCTAATTGGGGTTTGGCAGGTGTGTATTTTATTTATTGGAGACATAAATAAAAGCAGATTGTATATTGTAAATTATTTTTGAATTGTATAATGAAATTAAATTGAATCGATATTGTTTGGGGGGGG
>CABFOV010001693.1:31270-48067 GCA_902141375.1 Timema poppense | reverse complement strand
GGGGGGGGGGGGGGCGGCAATGAAATACTAGCCAAGGGCCTGAAGAGGAGCCAGGTAGAGACTGGCTGTACTCATCACCAGAAAATGTAAGGTTAGGGTAATTAAATCTCACAGGCTGAGGTGATCTGGACATGCAGCGTGAATGGGAGAATCTAGAACCGTGTTAAGAGTATTGACTGACAAACCCAATGGAAAGACCATTGGGAAGACCTATACGCAGAGGGGAGGCTAACATTAGAATGGGCCTGAAAGAAAGAGGGCGTGATGAGGTGGACTGGATAGAACTAGCTCAAGATAGAGATAGGGTGTAATGAGGTGGACTGGATAGAACTAGCTCAAGATAGGGATAGGGTGTAATGAGGTGGACTAGATAGACTTAGTTCAAGATAGGGATAGGGTGTAATGAGGTGGACTGGATAGAATTAGTTTAAAATAGGGATGGGTGGCGTACTTTTTTAAGTTCAGCAATGATTTTTCGAGGTTCTAATGCTATATAGAAAGAAAGCAAGAATTTACGGAAGAAAACTTTCAGTGCTATCACACAGGTCACAACATAATTCATGTAAATTGGTCAAATATTTCTGTTTTATTTAATTATAGAGTCCTGGATGCCCTTTTCGAGGACTCTTTTGTATAACAAACCAAAAACTTTAAGAAGTCTTTTTTTTTTCAAACAAATTTAAAATGGTTGAACTCTAGCTTCCACTGGAAGAAAGTCTGGAATGTCGCCAAAAATATTCACCGAGTAGAGAGATAAATGTTAAATAATCACCAGAGCAGAAATTTAAAACCATTTTTATGTCATTTTCTTTCTCTACTCGACAAGCATTCATACTAAGGTAGGATAAAAAAAAGTCTGACTGAACCGATATATATGTCCTGTTTAGTTACCAAAATTTGTGATTGATAAAAAAACAAAATGAAACTGGAGATTTACGAACTACCCGTACATTCATGAAACTCTTTATGATAAAAACTTAAAAAAATAAATGTTGTATAAAAATCAAACTAATTGATGCATACAAACCTTTATATAATAAATCTAAGTGAGATTAAATCAATATCTATATTGGGTTTAAAAAATAAATTTTATTTAATAGAAATTTTGACATAAGGACAGGAATTCTATTTGAGACATTTTAATTTCAAAAGTATTTCATACCTGAGTCAGTGAGAATGAGGACTTATTTGTTGGTCTCATTTAATCTGATTTTTTAATGATTATGAGGTTGATGTTCAAATCCTGTTAAGGTTTACTGAGGAGTTCTTTTCACCTTAAATAATTTACCACTTTCCCTACCTGACAAATTCCTGAAACTTTCATAAGAAATTCTAACTTATTCACTCATAAGTGTAAATAAACATATTTATCTTGACGGATAGTAAGAAATTGAGCAATTAAAAAGTGTATTTATTAAAAATAATCGAATTAATATTTTATATAAAATTATTTAATAATTTATTTCAATATCAAATCTCTTCTAAATATAAATATATAATACTAACATTATGCTTTACGAAACTGTGATATTTTCCCTCCTAACCAAGGTATATATTTAAATTTTAAAAGCATCGAATGTATTTCTAGAAACAAATATGTAGACCATAAATTAACAATAAAACCTGATATAATATAACAAAACATTACCCACATACCTTTCAACAAACATATTTACCTAACTACACAACTCTCAAAACGTATTTACACACAGAATATTTAGTTTAAAATGCAACTTAACTGAGAATTGTTTTTCATGATAAATAAGAATATTATATTCTTATTTTTAAAAATTAAAAATTATTTAAGGGTAGTTTACAAATAAGTATTTAAAAAAATAATTGAGATATGATATATTTGAACAATTTGTTTTGAAATTTATATGAAGTTGTTTATTGTGACTTTAAAAAAGATGATACGTTTGTTCTTATGAGGAAACATTTTTAGGGTAGTTTTATGTTAAAATTATTTTGGAAAATGGTCTTCCAATTTTTAATACACAATATTAAAAAGGTTGTGAAATTGTTTTCATACATACAATTTATTTTTTTGCATGTGAGCTTTCGATACCATTTCATCCAACATTTCCAGTGGGTAGCATGGCCGGTGGAGGTAGCGAACCAACCTGACAGCCCTCGTTAGTTTACCGTGTTTGGTTAGTGTGTTATCTGTCGAGAGGCCATCATAATATCTCGCCATCAAACAGAGAATAAAACCAACCAATTCACCATCACCAACGAACAGATAACGTAACACGATTTGTTGCGGCCGAGGGGAATGGGAGGTGGGGGGTTGAGGACAGTCCCAAAATCCAGGGGAGTGGAAGTGGAAGGAGGCACAAACGATGTGTGGGTTTTTGGTGTTTTGGAACAGATACAGAACTAGATTCAAGGATCGATATTATTTGCTTGATTTATAGACTATGTTTTATATATATATTCATACCGCAAGTTTAAAAGCTATGCGCATTTAAATCAGTCTGCCTGTATTTGAATGTCATCAGACGTGATTGTTTTATTTTCATCGTAGTTAATAATTGAAATATGGTGAAAAATAGAATACATGGTAAATTTTTAGTTAATAAAATAAACGAAATTATTTATTCTTCATAATGAGATGAGATTTAATACTTATTATTTAAGGGGGGAGTGTAGGGAGCTCGAGAAAAGGCCAGTGATTTTTCAGTTTTTACATCAAAATGTTTTTGGTCAAAATAAATAAAATATTGCCTTTTTAGAAACATAGAGTTTAATTTTTTCACGTAGTGATATCAACAGTTGTTGAAAATCTATCATGAGCATAGCAGTATTAGAGGACAAAATTTTTAAATTAAGAAAAAAAGTCATTAAATTTAATGACACCCTTGACAGATATTAAACAACTGTTGATATAACCACGAAAAAAAACAACTCACTCTATGTTTGTACTGAAGCAATATTTTATCTATTTTGCCAAAAAAATTGTCAATAAGAAATGCAAAAACACTGGTATTCTATAAATTCCATCCCACCTTAATTTGTTTCTTTAAAATTTTGATACGTGTCATTTGCGGGTAGTACCAAGCTTACTCATACTGAGTGAAACACCGCGGACGATTCAATAAAAAGAAAAACTTATGTTAATTATTGAGTATTTTCGTAAATAATAATTAGATTAAAATATCTACGTTCTTCAAACTGTTATGTATTATATAATGTATTTACATCTCATGTTAAGTGTTTAGTTTAGAATGTAAAAATTTATACTTAGCTATTCTTTTTTATGTTTATTTTATAACTTCTAAGGATAGTGAAAAGTGATCTTTGGATTGATAGAGTTTTGACTCATGTTTAAAAGTAATTTTGATGCGGATTACTATTGTTATTATATGTTGTACATATTTAATTAACTATTCTCTTTTATAAATTATCAATCCAGTTTTCCTGTTCTCTAAGGTAGCACCATTTACCGGCTGCATTAGCATCTCTCCCTTAATAATATAACGCCCTAGACCGCCTGCCTTGGCTTCACAGTTCCCACCCATCGAGTAGCGCCCCTGCACGGTTGGCATATGGGATAGTAAAGCTACTCATTTAGTGGAGTAGGAGCAATCTGTTACGGATTCACCACTAGACCTGTTCCTTTTACCTGCTCCTTTTTGTCACAGTCACTATATTCGTACCTACTACCAGCCTAGTTGTTATTAGCCCCGCGTCTACTGCCAGTTCGGGTGTTACGCATTTATGCCAATGTGTTAGGGATGAAGATGGTTGATTCTAGAGGAAGTGCGCTCACATTTGTTTGGAATGAGAGTTGAAAACGTTTAGGAAAAATCCCCCTCAGTGCATCCAACCAGAATCGAACCTTAATCTCCCTGTCATTGGCAGTCCATTCTAGTGCGAGAGTGAAGCCAGAGACCAGAGGCTGGAAACCTTTTTAATATTGTGGGCTTTATGAGCTTTAAAAAAATGTTTGGCTAATTTGAAAAAGAGTAAAGCAAAAAAAAGTTCAATTTTACATTTCCCAATTAGTAATTAGCTATTAAGTCTATTTTTTGAACAAATTGTTTGTTTGCTAAATATTGTGTGGGCTAAATAAAATCAGTCAAGTCAGTAGATTGCTGACCCTTGCCTTAAATCATTTTATAACCAGGTGGGTCCCATCAATGTCACTCATCACGTAACAATTTATTGTGACAATACATTAAATACTGTGCTTGTATTGTGGATATAATGTTTTGTAATACAAAAGCTTTCCCCTTCAAAACTTAATTGTGACTCTCCAAACCAACTCTAAGCTAGGCCTATATAATAGATAAGTAAGGTTGCTCCAGACCTGATCTCAGCGCTGTGACAAGAACACAAAGCGTCCACTGCCTTTCTACTGTACGACTGCTCCAAAAATCTCTGGAGCATAAAGGAACAAGGTTGCTCCGGAGCTGTTACAGCGCTGCCTGTGACAGAGAGACGAGGAGCTAGGTTACTTTGGAACTGTTGTGACAAAGAGACGAGGAGAAAGGTTACTTTGGACCTGTTACAGCGTTGTCTGTGACAGAGAGACGAGGAGCAAGGTTACTTTGGACCAGTTACAGCACTGTCTGTGACAAAGAAATACGAGGAACAAGTTTACTCCGGACCTGTTACAGAACTGTCTGTGGCAGAGAGACGAGAAGCAAGGTTACTTTGGACCTGTTACAGCGTTGTCTGTGACAGAGAGACGAGGATCAAGGTTACTTTGGACCTGTTACAGCGTTGTATGTGACAGAGAGACGAGGAGCAAGGTTACTTTGGACCTGTTACAGCGTTGTCTGTGACAGAGAGACGAGGAGCAAGGTTACTTTGGACCTGTTACAGCACTGTCTGTGACAAAGAAATACGAGGAACAAGTTTACTCAGGACCTGTTACAGAACTGTCTGTGACAGAGATACGAGGAGCTAGGTTACTTTGGACCTGTTCCACCGCTGCCTGTGACAGAGATATGAAGAACAAGTTTACTTTGGACCTGTTACAGCGTTGTCTGTGACAGAGAGACGAGGAGCTAGGTTACTTTGAACCTGTTACAGCGCTGTCTGTGGCAGAGAGACGAAGAGCTAGGTTACTTTGAACCTGTTATAGCGCTGTCTGTGACAGAGGGACGAGGAACAAGTTTACTCCGGATCTGTTACATGGTGTATTTGATCCGTGGACCAGTGACAAAAAGGAACATCTCCTTTCATTTGTCAGGAACAGGTTGTGAATGTGACGTCAGAGGAACAGTGACAAAGGAGCAGGTTGTTATTTCACAACCCATCCCTGATTGACATTTCTAATATAACAATGTGTTCTTAAATGTAGTCGAATATTCATGTTATCTTTTAACTTCGGCCTAGCAACCATTAGGGTTATGCGAATACATTAATTAATCTAGTATGATAAGGATAGGAAGGTTGGAATTTTAGAGAAAATGCATTAGAATGGAGAGTAATATAATACCCATATATAACTTAACTGGAATGCTAAACAATCACCATTAAGGGAAATATAGTTAAAAAAATAAAGTGACTCGTTAGAACAAGTGACCACCAATGGGGTTATGATTTATAATCTTATATAAATTTAAATATAATAAATAAGTATAAAGCAAACCTAATATCATCCCAGAAACCTAGCTATTAACTCACCTAGCGAGCTAATAAGCCAGCTATTCAGTGAGATAGACAGTAATTTACCCATTGTAAGCTAGCCTGAGCGATATTTTGCAAGCTATCCAACATACTATTCAACAAGATACCCAATGGGATACTAATAAGAATATATATATAATAGGCTACCCAGAAATATATCCAGTAAGCTACTTAGAAAGCTACCCGACCCTGTATCAATAAATTCACTAAATAAGATACCCAGCAAACTACTAATATATATATATATATATATACATATATATATTTGGTGGACTACTCAGCAATATATCTAGTAAGATACGCAGTAAGATACTAAGTAAACTATCCAGTAAGCTACTCAACAAACTATCAGGTAAGCTACTCAGCAATATTTAAAGCTTGTGGTCAGCAATATGACTTCTTAGGAAAAGCTCAAAAAGACCCAGCCAAACTACAAGATATTTAAACAAGATTCTTAGTAAATCTTGAATATTTCTGAACGTATTTTGTGAAATACGAAAGATGCAGATAAAATGATTCAAGTAAATCTTTTGGTAGCCATCTCTCAACAATAACAGCCTTTCCCTAGTTCACATTTTTAAGAGGAGGTGAAAATTACCCTATTTACCATCGCCTTGTTATAACTCATTTTGACTTATGTCTCTCAACTTTATTTGCAGTCTTCTTGTTATTTTTTTTTTACCCACTACGCCAATTTTTCTTTCTTGTTGCCTGTCCGCCTTCTACTCATATCCTCTTCAACTTTTTCCCCAGAAGAGAATTACAAACCTTTTCCTATCTTCCTTTTCGCTCTCCATGTATTTCCCCCTTGCCCTTGTTTACTTTGGTCGAGATATCGTTGGAGCCGATTTGTCTTGTGACTTCGCTGCCAGGTCCCGAGAAACATTTTCTTTAGCATTTGGCGTTCAGATTTGCTCTGAGAAACATAGCAGGGATATAAAACGGGTATGAAACATTTATATATCACGAAGTGGGATTGGCCAAGGAATCCAAACCATATTTCCAGAGAAAAAAACATAAAACGTTTTTCATATTAATGAATTCTTAAGATTTGGCATCAGATGAGCTCCAAATGTTTGTAGAAAAACTCCCTGCATTCGTAACAGTGTGTGTCAGGCCTCCACCGTGGTTCGGATTCCACGTTAAACTGTTAGGTCCTCCATTTTCATCTCACAATCACCCTACCATTACACATTAGCGTAAGTGCGTATAACCCGAACGGGTAGTAAGATGCATTGCTAATAATAATAATAATAATGATAATAATAATAATAATAATAATAATAATAATAATAACAGTGTAAGCTGAGTTGTTCATGATTTATATAAAGCTTACTACTTTTGTAACAGTGTGAGACCAGTTAGTCATGTTATTATTTTTGTAACGGTGTAGGACAGGTTATTCATGTTTTATTGAGAACTCACTACTTTTGTAACAGTGTGAGATGGGTTATTAATTTTTTATATATAACGCACTGCACTCGTAACAGTATAAGACGGGTTATTCATGTTTTATATGGAACTACTTCATTTGTAACAGTGTGCAAATTTTTCTTCTGTTTGATAGTGAGCTTACTTCATTTACAACAGAGTTTAAAGCTCATAATGGTTTAGTTTGTCAGTGTTAATGAGGCCAGGGTTTCAATGCTCTATAAATGTATTGAGTGTATGTTTTACTTAATGGTTTCCTAACCCTCCCTCCACGCAAATTCAGGTACATTTACTCAATTAGTGTACTTTAATGAGTACAGCCCTTAAGGTTAGTTTTAGACTTAGAAAAAGTAAACACTATTGTTAATTAACATTTTGTATTCGCAACAGTTTGCATGCAAACTATCATTCGGGATGAATACTAATTCTTGACACTTGTTTTAGCGTTTCTATTAATGGTAATCGTTCTCCCCCAATATAGGTTCTTATTCTCTCTCTCCAGGAGAATGTATCTATTTTTATCACCACGTCTTACTACCCGTTAAAGTTATCCTTATATACACTAACTACGTCGATGAGATAAAATTAGAATATATGAGGGAGATTGTATTTAGAGGTTGGATGAGAGTGGAAAAACATTTAGGAAAAAAATATATTCCGAAGACACCCGACCGGGATTCTACCCGCAATATCCCCACCATCAGTACTCTAGTCTATTGCGAGAGTGACGCCTTAGACTACGCGGCCACCGAAGGGGGTCAGGAGAATATTATCACAGTAACAAAAAAAACTCTATATCCTGTGTTTCAGTTAAATTCTGTGCAGAATATATATAACATGTTTTTATTTTAGCACTGCTTCTTACTACCCGTTTGGATTATACACCTATGTACTAATTTTTCTAATGTGATAGGGATGAGGAAAGTTTAATTTAAAGGAAGTGTACCCATATTTGCGTGGAGGGAGGGTGTAGAACAATTTAGGAAATCACCCACAGTACACCCAACTATGATCAAGCCCTGATCTCCCCGTCATTCCAGTCTATTGCAAGAGTGACGTCTTAAACCACGTGGCCACTGAAGTGGCTTATACCTGCAAAGTGGATTTTAAAAACAATTAAAAAACAAACTGCTATGGTGGTCTCCAAGTTACAAGGCAGGAGTTAGCTACTGGTTGATCTCTCGGCAATTTGAAGTCGATCATGTAATAAAACTGTATCATCATTAAAAGTCTGTCTATAAATTTTTTAGACTCGTAAATATATCATGTTACAGGGACGGATTGGGCCACCAAGAAACCGGGTTATCTCCCAGTTGGCCGGTTCGATTTGGGCCACTAAAACTATATTTAAACTAAGATAAAGCTATCCATTCAATTTTAAACGATTGTTTTTACTTAGTTTTAATCAAAAGTTCCGTTGAGTAAGTCTGAGGCGTCCCATAATACATCATTTTTGAAGATATACGATGATATCTATAAGATTCAAAGGAAGTATTTGTCTGTGTGTGTGTTTGTTTGTTTGTTTATATGTGATGCCCAGCCAAATTTACGGCACGCAGAGATATGAAAATTTTAACATAGGTGGACGGAAAGGGGTCCGAATGCACCTCAAAGCTGGATTTTTAAATTATTAATTAGCTTTTTAATTAGGCTATTTTTAACAAAATTTTGAAGAAAATATTGTTAATATGGCTTAGAATTACCTTTCAGATATAGCTGTGATAAAAATATGCCACATCCTCCTCGGAAAAAAAAAAGTGTACGAAATCGACCGCAATTCTAAACCATTTTTATGGTAGTGGGGGTTGGGGGGTGGGGGCTTATATAATTTTTATACCACAGTGGGTCACGGGCAAGGCCATGCGGGTTTGCTAGTTAAATATAAAACCGTACTGCTTGTTGTTTTGTGTAGTTTTGGGTAGAGAACACCTATAATTTATTTTCAGAAGTTATATATAAAAAAACACCCCGTGGCCTTTATTCAGTATATCGGATACAAACAAATGTCAGCCATTAAAGCAATTGATTGTATGATTAAATAATTAATTAATTTCAAAATCGATTAAAATATATCCATAAGATTCATGGTTGGTTACAAATTTTCACCAAAGTATACACCCATGACAATTCTGCACGGAAATAACTAGACTCTAAAATTTACACCTTAAATCTATCAAAAATTTTATTTTAATTTCATTTTCATAGACTTGGAAGGTTAGAATAAGTTAGGTTGATTAATTTTCTTACTACACACACATAAATGATTATTTTTAACAAATTATTGTAATTGAATTAAATATATGTTTTAGTGTATTATCGTTTATAAGGTTGGCCATTACGTAGCTATTAAAATAGTACGTTTTCCTTGCGTATTTTCTAATTTATTTTATGTGTGATTCTTTGATCAACTTTTTCAAATCACCGTATTTTAACACATGTTTAGGTTATACGCCTTTATGATAATTACTCTAGTGAGATGGAGATAATGAATAAATCATTTTAGAAGTAATCAAGACCAGCGATTTCCAAACTGTGGTTTGCGATCCCCCTGGGGGCTCGCGAAATCGAAATCTTCTAAGGAGTTCACCACATATTTCTTTAATGGTGGATTTTTGCAGCACTTTGTGAAGAAATGGAAAACATTTACAACTCTTTATTGTCTCACACTGAAGTCAGGTGGTTATTTTGAGGTAAAACTCTTACAAAATTGTTTGAACTTAAACATGACGTATTTGTTTTTCTTACCAACCATCCCTTTCACAAAGCCAAGTGCATGCAAGATAAAATGTGGCTCCAACTTTTCACCTATTTGGCAAACATTTTCTCAAAAAGGCAAAGTTTAAACCTATCTCTTCAGGGTTCGAATATTAACGTTTATACTGTGCAAGACTATCGAATCGTTCATAAAAAATTATCTTTTGGGAAAGGTATTTAATTAGCAACCAAACGGAATGCTTTGATACCCTTCACGACTTTATGGTAGAAAATCGTCTTTTTTGGAAGAAAATGTTAAGAAAATGCTTATAGAACACTTGAAGGGATTTGGAAAAACCTTCATAGAATATTTACCAGCTATGTCCAATAATAACAATTATATTCGCAATCCCCTGGAAGAGATAGCAGTTTCGGAACTCTCCACATTAAGCGTGAGGGGAAAAGAGCATCTCCCTGAAATTTACACTGATTTTGAAATAAAGGATAGCTATAAATCTTTGTCACTAATTGGCTTCTGGTTCAGTTTAAAGCAGGAGATCCCAGTGTTAGAGAGAAAAACTAATACAGCTTTGTTACCACTTTTTTCTACGTATTTGAGCGAGAAATATTTTTCTTCGTATGCTTATTTAAAAAATAAATCCATACCAGGCTCAATGCTGAAAGTGACTTGTGACTTTATTTATCGTCTGTGGTTCCTGACTTTAAAGCTTTGTGCCATCCAAAGCAAGTGCATCCGTCTCACCAAGTCACGTGAAGAAGTGAGTAGCTGTTAAGACTTGTAAAAAAAATTAGATTCGCATGGAATTTTGAGATTTTCAATTATGTCATAGCAGAAATTTCCAGTACCACTTAAAAAAACACGTGAAATGTGATAATATTGTGACAGTAAAGATAAGAAAATATTGCTACATTACTTTGCTTATTTAATTTAAGTTTCCTTCAGGTCGAGAAATAAATATACTGGTTCTAGCCCAGAATTCCGCGTGAGAGAGAGAGAGAGAGAGAAAGAGGTAAAGAGAAAGAGAAGAAGAGTCTATTAACTATTAACTGGGGATGAAAGTTAGTGTGGTAAGAGCTAGGATAACACGGTGCTATGGTGTAGTTGGGGCGGGGGTTGGGAGCATCTGGATTCAGGTAAAGTAGCTTTATTACTTTGATAGAAAAATGATAATATGGAATATTGAATATAAAAGCAATTAGGTCCCTATATTAGACTTGTTATAGTGACCAACGCCCGCCCGTGGACAAAGGCGTCACTTTAAAATACAGGCAGGATTGTTTTATAATACTAGAATAAAATACAGCGGTGTTCACAAATATGCAAGAGTGTTTTAAGTTTTTTAATATTCTACAAAATAGCTTGATATGTGTGCAGGAGGGTCTTATGTTTAAAAATAGTCTTCATCAGATTGATATTCAAGCAGAGGGGTTTTTAGATTTTTAAAATAGTCTTCATCAGAGCTTGATATTCAGGCAGAGGGGTTTTTAGATTTTTAAAATAATCTTAATCAGAGCTTGATATTCAAGCAGAGGGGTTTTTAGATTTTTAAAATAGTCTACAACAGAGATTCACATGTAAGCAGGATTGTCTAGGTTTTTAAAATAGTCTTCATAAGAGTTTGATGTTCAAACAGGGAGGTTTTAGGTTTTTAAAATAGTCTACAACACAGCTTCACATACAAGCAGGAGTTTTTAAGGTTCTTGAAATAGTCTACAGTAGAGTTTCGTATAATTATAACTAGAAATGTTTTAGAGTTCAAGAATAGTCTACAGCAAAACAGCTTTCGTAGTCACATGGTAAAAGGCAGTGGTTATCAATTAATCCTCAGCGCAGGCCTAAGTTTTTTACAGAGGGTGTGAAGACATAATTTGAAAAATTTACATAATGTACTCAAAATGGAAAACTAAGTGCCTCATAATATTATGAACACTATTTTTATTTTAGGATTTATTAAATATAAATTGTAAAACAAACTTTACTTTAGTTATCAAGAAACTAATGAGAAAAATTAGGGTAATTTCCTTCAACAATTTGTTTAAAATATGGAGTATAGGATGTAGTTGCTAATCTTAGGGTGTTTTCAACATGAACATGTGTCAATTTGTTCCTGTAACAATTTTTTATATTGTTCATGCTAGAGAAGCTTAATTCACATTTGTAGGTAGACTCAAACATAGTTAAAATTAGAATGGCAAGATTCTTACAATTTGGATTACTAGTCATGAATTTAACCCAAAAATTACACATTGGCTCGCCCATAAAGTCACTTTTCAGTTCTTCTAAACCTTGAACATCAATTAATTCAAACTGTAATTCACTTTGGTCCATATTAGGTAACAGTAGGCCTACTTTAGCACGTTCAGAAATCTCACATATCTGGGCAAGGGTCACAGAAAAGGGATTTTTTTGTAGATCCAAACAAACACTCTTTCCTTTCAGGTTCTTCTTCCTTTTCCAAATATTCTGCAAACACTTTAAAATGAATACACGTCTGTTGGGTAAAATAGTTCTTCATCAAAAACAGCTTGGTCTTGAAATTCTGAATTGCTTCAATTTTATCGATAACAGTTTTCTCTTTTCCCTGCAACTGAAGGTTTCATTTATTCAAGTAACCAAACGTATCACTTAAAAATGCAAGCTTTATTAAAAATCCATTATCAGTCATTAGGAACAGAAAGTTTTGTGTTTTAGCATAATCCCTATTCTGCAAAATACAACACTGCTTCTTTCAATTTCAATAATCTCTTGACTACAATTCTTTTGCTTAGCCACCTTACTTCATTATGCCACAAAAGGTCGCTGTGTTCAAGACCTATGTCAGCAACGATTTTCCTGAACAATCTGTGTTGAAGGCTTGAAGTGGAATTAACAAAATTAATCAACTTCATTGCATTATCTAGTGTGAATTTAAATTCTTCATGTAACTCAGCACACAAAACAGTCTGGTGAATCAAATAATGAGCACTTTGAATGTTAGGGACGATAGTATTTATTCTAGAAACAAATCCCTTTTCTCTATCGACCATGGCTGGAGCGCCATCAGTAATCACATAAATAATTTTGTGTAAATCAGGTCCATTAGAATTAAAATAATCTACAAACCTGTTGTGGATGTCCTCGCCAGAAGTCATTTGAAGCAGTGGAATTAGACATAAAAGTTCCTTTCTGAGTGTATCACAATCATAAACCTGAACAAATACCGACAGTTAAGACACAATCAATATCTGCTGATTCATCAAGGATAACTAATATTAAATCACATTTCTTAAATCACTTATTAAGGCTTTAAATACATTTACACTAAGATATTCAATGGGACGAGTTGTACTGTCATTTAAATAGGGAAATTGATTTATGGACTGAATAATTTTACATTTGACGTTTTTGTCACATACTTTGTACACTATAACAAATGCACACTCTTTAACATGTCTGAGTCAGAGAAAGGTTTCTTATGCTTTGTTAGTTACCACGCAACCTCCAGAGAAGCAAGATGACAGTTTGTTTGCTGAGAAGAAGCTTTGTGCATTACAAGAGTTGATTTTGAAAAACTCACACTTAAAGAATACATTTTAGTTTTCCAGTTTTCATATCCAGGACGAATTTTTTTGTTAAAGCTCGCGTGTTTAGTATTAAAATGGAGCCTGATATTGTATTCTCTGCAAACATACACTGTTTTGTTGCACACTAGACATACAGGAATACTGTCCCCTTTTCTCAGTTGTAAAATAAATATTTTTCTCTCCAGTCACTGTTGAATTTCTATCTTCACTATAAACATTTCTCTTCTTTAGCGACATGTTACACTCAGACTGGTTACTGTTATACTGACTCACGCTGGCACAATAGCCATGACTGTTTGTCTTTTAAATTACCTTCACCCTCCCGTAATTACCTTCAACCTCCCTCCTTCCATCACGCCTAGCACAGGGTTGTCAAACGCACAGTGTAAAACAGTGTTTTTGGGTTATATAATATACAGTATATATTTTTTCAGTTTAATTATTTACCGTGGGCTAGACTGACATCCTTCGCGGGCCACATCTGGCCCGTGGGCCACCTATTGAAAATCACTGGTCTAAGGAGTAGGGCAATAGTTATTGGAATTCAGGAGTTAGTACATTTACTTGATGTTGTTGAAGAAAAGATTGGCCAGGAATTGGCTGAGTTACTCGAATACGTTATATATATATATATATATATATATATCTTTTGTGGCTTAAATTGAAAATTTGCCGTTTATTTTTTGTTTGAAGTCACTCGGGGATCTTCTAAAGTTTCTCAGAAGTGTCTTTCAAAAAATGCCATCAGTTTTTTTATTAATAAGAACTTCATTACAAATTTTCTCTCGAGAGTTAATGAATGAATTTTGTTCATGTTGTTGATAAATGGGGAGAAACAGTGATTTTAAATGCATGTGAGGATGCTGAAAAGGATAGGGATGGAAAGGGTGTTTCAGTAGCGACCAAAACCCACTTATCAACTTTCTCTGGATTAATTTTATTTAATTTTGCATTTTTCTGGGCTCTGATAAAAAAAAAAATTTGGAATATGAATTTATAATATTGTTAAAAATATGCAAAGAATGTGTAAATAAGAGATTAAAAATATTTTGTATCGTTGTTAAACTTGTTATATGATGACTGGTTACTACAATGTGAAAATAAAATGTTAGTAATGAAGAAAAGGATATCACTTATTGTTCAAAGTCCAAGATAAACGAAACGAAATAAATATAATCTTAATAAAATTCTATAATTTACCCAATAACTTAACTACAGCATTATTAGTATTATATCTATTTTTTAAACTAAAATTGCAATTAATAAAATTAATAATATTCACATAGGTCCTTTACGATCAAAAATATAATGAACAAACTTCTACGAACTAATCAACTCCTTCTTAAAATTATAGATTCACCTTTTGTAGATTTAACTACGCCATCTAATATTTCAATCTGATGAAATCTTGGATACTTATTCGATATATGCCTAACTGTACAAATTATCACTGGACTATTTCTCGCTATACATTACATCTACATATTTGTCAAGATGTAAATTTTGGATGACTACTATGAAACATACACGCCAATGGGGCCTCATTGTTTTTAAATAAAATTTATCTTGTTTGGTCATTGAGTTTATCCGTTTTTCTTATTCCAATTTTGTTATTTAATGAGATCATTGTCATAAATTTTATCCTGTGAATTATACAACCACCCATATTCTTAGACCAAATTCATTGTTTTTTTTAGGCCATTTTTACTGCCTTATTGCACAAGAAAAGTTGTGTTGGAATGTTCTGTACCCACTGCCACATTATTATAATTGTGTTCTGTCTTTCGAGATGTACAGATTGAGTCCTTCAACAATTATTATTATTATTGTGTTCTCTCTTTTGACTTGTACAGATTTATTCTTTCAGCAAGTCCTATCAGTCACTTCCTTTTAAGATCCTGAAACTTCATCTTCTTGCCTTGTTGGAAGTCATCAACAAGTAAGATTCGTGGTTTTCCTGGTCCCTTTTTACACCTTCCATTTTAACTTCTATAACCTCTTTAAATAAGCCAGTTCTTATCATAATGTGACCCATCCAATTGTTCCTTCTTCGTATAATCACTGTCAGATACTTGATGACATTCCTAATGAAGATTTNTTGCCGAAAAAAAAAAAAAACGAGCGTAGAGAAACGCCATTTTGTTGATCTTAGGAAATCACTTTTGAAAAGGTCCGAGATGACATGAGATGACATGATCGGTGCACAAGCCTTCTTAGAGTGAACACAACACTATTATATATTATGGCTACACCCTGACCAAGATAATATAACCTATAAGCAGTGGCGTAGCTAACATTATAAAGGAGGGTCGACTGAAGTGTTAGTTACAATTGTCTTACCTGTAATATCTTGAATTAGCTATAGGTGATGGTTTAGTTAATCACTGATTTTGATTCACATAGCATGTCAGATTTATAATAATGGTATTTAAAGTACACTGTGGTGGCACAAAACGTTGTCCAGGGTACACCATAAGAAGTTGTCTACACGTTGTTCTCGCAATGAGATGATGCGATGATAGTTATTATGAAGTTGTGGAGCCGGGGTGAGTTTTAACCTAACTTAAGCATAATTAATCAAACCGTGGCGACCGTTGGGATCATTCCCCTCTCGGAGAAAATAGGTACCCAGGGTACCAGCTGGAGATCGAACTCGGGACATCTGGGCTCGTAAGCAGGTGCACTGACCACTATACCACGGGGCTGGCTAGCAGATTTTTAATGGCACACTAAACTAGACATATTTATCAGCTCTTCTCCTTCCAATTTAATAATTGATAAGAACTAAATATCTTTTTTGAATGCGCACCTTATACAAAACATTGTCTTCGGTGCCCAAACGGGAAAACCAAAAGATTTATCATGAAAATATTACCATTTAAAAAAAATATTAGCTATATTGTTTAATTCACCTGTAATGAATTTGTGTTCCTTTGTAAGTTAAATAGTTTTTACTGAAAGCCAGTTTGGGCTAACATTTAAAGTTAGGTAATAGGGCAGGTATTTTATGCCTGATTATCTTTAGTAGAGATTTTTTGTCAAGTACTATCACCCCACACTCCTCATACTTTTCCCCTCAAAACTTCCCAAAGCCCTCTTCTTGCCACATCCCTTGACAAAAGTTAATAAACACAACGATTTCAAGAATAATAAAATAATCAAAACTGTTAACAACATATTGCTCAAAAATTTAGTAAACTAACATTTAGAATTTTAAGCTATTTAGTTGAGTATTATTTACGTCATAAATGTTTTGGTTTGAACCCCCAAACCCCGCTCCCGCTACGGCCTAGCCCGCATCTAAATACAAAAATAATTTACAACTCTGTCTATATATTTTTACTATTTTCTTCTCAAGGTTTGTATAGGTACCCCCTGGAATATTTATAAAAGGGTGGGAATCGGAAAGGAGTAATGACAACTATTTTATATATATATATATATATA
>CABFOV010001693.1:0-20426 GCA_902141375.1 Timema poppense | reverse complement strand
TATATATATAATTGTCAATTGGCCGCAAAATTGCCAACTACCGAGTCGCTGATGGCTGCGTTGTCTGATGGCTGTGATCTTAGATAATCACATGTTTATAAGCTGACGACTTCCACGTCTATCTCAGACTCTGCCTTAAACTATGAGTGAAGAATGACCATGGGCACGGGACGAATCCTGGATAGCTCAGTGGTAAGAGCAGTGGCGTACTAAGCCGAAGGTCCCGGGTTCGATTCCCGTGTCCAGTTGTCATTTTTCAATTTTCAGAATATGATATCTAAAAGGTGTAATCCTCACTAAAATGCATTAACAATAGTTTCGGCTATTTGTTTCATTCTTACATTTTAGTTACTAAAACTCTCACAATAAGCGCTGTTGCACTTCAAGAATATTAGCTTATCCAACACTTATTATCTATGGTATAAAATCAAATGGATGCCATTACAAACAATAATAGCCACGTCATATATGTGTCTTTATGTAAATAAAGGTGTATTTCGTGTGTAAATTTTGATATTTAAAAGCAACTTTTATCATTACTTTGTATTAAGTATATGTTTTCCTGGCTTAAATCTATTCATAGATAGATATTTCCCTCAGTTATATCTAGTGTGGTTATCTTATTTAATGGTGCTAAGTTATTTTGTAAGGAGTTACAAAATAAGTGACTGAAGTTTCTAGTGCCCAGCTGCTTATTGGAAGATAAGGTTAGTTAAAACTTAATAAATTAATAATATTTTTAATGAAAATTAAATACAAATATGACTTTGAAGGTCGGTCCTTAGATGTAATTTTTTGTTAATTTTTTCCCGGCCAAATTTTGGGAACAACCCAGGATTTTTTCCTTAAGTTCGGGATCCCTCACAGCTCTACTTAATACCTATTTGACCCCAAAGTTCTGTTTTAGGAACATGGGTAAAAGTGAATTGGATAAAAGTTTATTTATATTATTCATATAACTTTCAAATCGTTCTGTTACCCACTTCAGTGGCCGAACTGTTTAGGGCGTCACTCTCGTGATAGACTGGCCTGCTGAAGATGGGGTGATCGGGGTTCGAATACCATTAGGGTCTACTGAGAGTGGTTTTTCCTAAATAGTTTCTCACTCTACTTCCACGCAAATGTGGGTAAATTACCTCTGAAAAGCTTCCGTCCATATGAGTAATTATCATATATGAGTGTAAATTGAACAGGTCCCAGTCTTATATAAATTATTTAACGTTCTAATAATAGAATTTGTTGATTAAGTTAAAAATTGAATCTACATGTTTATTATATACCTGGAGTAGAATCACTTAAGAGAAGGAGAAAAAAAAATAAAAACTGTTGGGATCAATTGGATAAGAATTTTTGTATTATTTTTTCTCCCACGTCTCACTACCCGTTTGGCTTATGCGCGTAATATATTTTATAGTTACTCTAATGCACTGGAGATAGGTAAGGTTGAATTTATATAGCGTGTACCTACATTCGGGGTGAGGGAGAGTGGAAAACTATTTCGGAAAAAAAAAGCACTCTCTATACCAGACTGAGATTTGAACTCCTCTTATTAATATTTCACTGTTGTGGAATATGACATATGAAGACTATAGAAATCACTTAAGAAACATGAAATGTTTTGAAAAAATATCGTTGAAAATTTCTCAATTACTGCTAATAGAGTTGAAAAAGAAAGTTAAAAGCCATTCATGTGCAGTATTGTAGAGAGCATAGTGATTATTAAATAAAAATGGATAGAAAAAAATGTTTGATCATTGAAGTCTGGAAGCGAAACAATTATTGTTTAACTGTTCTCAAAAAAGTTGGCAACAATTTAACTACCATGTTTGCCAACTGTTTCCCTATGTTTGTGAGCAACAGGAAACATTTAAAAAAACACCAAGAAACAGTTTCAGAACAAAGGTAACAAACAATGTTTCCAGACCCGTACTAGGATTAAAATAAAATCTTTTACGAATACATATCTTTCACCGGAAATTAATTAATCTTAACATTTTACCGAAATTTGTCATCTCTAATTGCCATTCATTGTTGGGATTTTATTTTTCAGTATACCTTCAATAAGATAGTTAAAATATGTTTTTGTTATTTTAAGTATTTGGTACCAAATTTGCCCCGTCACCCCCTTTTTCACTTATATCTTAGTACATAATTTAATTGCTTTATGTATGACCCGCCTCGGTGGCGTAGTTGGCTAACGCGCTAGTCGTGTTGAGATCGACTGCTGAGGACGGGGAGATCGAGGTTCGAATCTAGATTGGGTGAACTGGGGGTGGTTTTTTATTAATGGGCTTCCACTCTCCCTCCACGCAAATGCGGGTTCACTTCGTCTAATTCACCCTTCCCAATCCATTAGTGTAATTAGTACTTAAACCGTATAAACCGAGCGGGTAGTAAAACGCGGTGCTAAATATTATTAATATTAATTGCTTTATGTATGTTTGCAATAGTATCTACATGCTGCCTGTCTCCCTGATATATTATTTAATGGCTTTATGTATACATGTAATAGGCTCTGTTTGATGCATCCCCTATATTTTATTTAATGGCTTTATGTATACATGTGTATAGGCTCTGTGTGACACCTCTCTCAAACCAGCAGCTTCACCTAATTATAGGCAGCAAGCCACCAACAGGAACATTTTCCTGTTGAAAATTTACTGTAAAATTTTAATCTGTTGCTATACCTGCCTAGTATAATCTTGTACCTCTCCAGAAAGTGTAACTCTCACCCTCTAAATTCAATAAATCTCTTCAAACAGCAGGCGTGCTTGTCGATATTGTAACCTTTGGCTCACCCCTTCTCTACTCCCTCCAACACCAACTTCCATCCAGGCAATATAGGGCCTGGATATGCTGGGGTCAAACCCGGTGTACCTGAAGAGGGTGATCACATTTACAATAATTAACAATCATTGTTGGTGCCCATTCCTACTTTAATAAGAACGTTTTAGAAAATACTAAAACAACATATATATTAGTGGGTCAGTGTTAATAATATTCTAAATATTCTAAGATATTAGATTTATTATACGCCTCGTTGGTTGAAGGGCCTAAGGCATCACTCTCGCAATAAGTTAGACTGCCATTAACTGTGAGATCAGGGTTTGAGTCCTCCTCCAGACAAATACATCAACGTAATTATTTAGTCACCATTTTCTAAATTTATTGTATTTTATGTATCCTCCTTTATTAATAATAATTTATGAAAAGATTTAATATGTTATTTAAAGCTATTTTAGTTAGAAACAATAATCAACAAATACAATTATTATGAGAATGTTAATTTGTTTATAAAATTTGTTGAAATTGTTTAATTTTGGCTTATATGACTGGGCTTAATAATATACTTTCCCATTGGGTGAGCAAATATCACGTGATTAAGAATACAGATTGCATGCACAGAATTAAAAATCACACACCTACATCGATGGTCATGTGGTTTAACGCAGGGATAGCCAACCTGTATTTTTGGCGTGTCTGTGGGTCGGCAACCTTCTCGATATAACTGGCCGTATGTTTTTGTTTTTTATATTTGATAATTAATTTAAATCAAAAAAATTTCATTTTTTTATTTCTTATATAGAATTCTTAATTATATTATATTTGAAAGAAGGCAAAGAAAAGATGGATAGAAACATATTAAAGGAAAGAACACAATACGGTTTTTATAGTGAAAAGAAGAACACAATACACACTTTACATTACTGCCATTGGTCTAAGAGGTAATGGCTACCTCTTGCAGAAAATTGATCACCAGCCCCCAATTCCTTGATCTAGGTTTCATTATATAATTTCTATTGGAACTCAACAGGAGGGAGTGTGAAACGCGCCACGCAACTTTCTAAAAATGGTGAAAAAGGTTGAAAAAGGAAAATTTTAAATAATGATACGATAGTTAGATTGGAAAATGTATAAGGAATAGCATGAAGGTCAAACACAAGAAATATACATTGGATGCGAATGTATAATATATTTCTAAAGGAAAAACCTATTTTCACTTTGTGAGGTAAATGTGTTATATTTGAAAGATGATACAGGAAAGTTACATTGTGCGTTTCACACTTCACCCTGATGAGTTCCGATAGAATGAAACCTAGGTCGGGGGATTAGATGTTAACGATCGATTATCTTCAAGAAGCAGCCATTACCTCTTTGTCCAATGGCAGCAATGTAAAGTGTGAACTGTGTTCTTCGTTTCACTGTAACAGCCATATTGTGACTGTTGCTGTTTTTATTTTTCTATCCACCTTTCCTGTATTGTCTTCCAAATATAATATGATTACCTCATAAAGCGAACGGAGGTTTTCCTTTAAGAGATATCCTAACTAATATTATAAATGTGAATGTGAGGTTGTTTGTTTATTTCGCTTTCACGCCTAAACTACTAGACCGATCATCATGAAATTTCGCATACACGTTGTCGTGGGTAAGTAAAAGGACATAAGATATCTTCCATTCAAAAAAGTACTGTTCCTGAGGGATACAAAAAAAGAAAATAAGCAGAAAAAAATACTGTTCCCTAGGGATACAGAAAAGGTCGTAAGAAGTTTGGTATAATACTGTGATGAAATCAAATAAAAACACTATTTTTACTAAAGTGCCTTTAACGTTTAGTACTATAACAAAAAAAATAGGAGTGGAAACGCCGCGTTCAAGGTACGTCTGTTGAAGATTTGCCAGGGGTTAAATCATCAGACGCTCTTGGTCGTGTCTACACCATCCATGTAACGAACTTTGAATGCTTTTGTCTGCACATGTTATTGCATCATGTTCGAGGTCCAACTAGCTATAGAGACGTTAAAATTGTCAACGGTCAGGAATGCGGAACATATTGAGAAGCATGTGAAGCTCTACGTTTGTTAGAGAATGATAACCACTGGGACGAAACTATGGAGGAAGTCGTGCAGTGCCGATCACCAGACAAAATCAGGGAATTTTACGCAACCGTCATATCATTTTGCGCTCTTTCCAATCCTCAAAAGCTGTGGGATAAGCACAAAGAGTACATGGCGGAAGATATTTTGCGGCAGCTACAGCAAGTACATGCAGTTATGACTTTTAATGAGCACATCTACTACGAAGCGCTGACGAAAATTGAAAACAAGGTTATGACAATGGTGGGGAAGAAGCTTCAAGATTTTGGAATGGTAAGCCCTCGACGATCAGACGAAAATGACTTAAACGATGAAATTACTCGGGAATTAAACTATGATTTCACAGCATTGCAACAGAAAATAACCGAATTAGTTCCTCAGTTGCTTCCAGAACAAAGTCACATCTTTCAACAGGTGTTACGTCAAGTAGAGTCAGGGAATGGTGCACTCCTCTTTCTCAACGCCCCTGAAGGAACCGGCAAAACGTTTTTTCTGAACTTATTATTGGCGTTCTTAAGAAAATACCAGAAAATTGCTGTGGCCGTGGTAGTTTTATCTGGCTGGTGACTTCCGACAAACTCTACCGGTGATCCAGAGGGGCACACATGCAGATGAAATCAAAGCCTGTCTCAAGTCATGAAGATTGTGGGCAAAAGTTAAAAAATTCAGCCTAACAATGAATATGAGAGTCCACCTTTATAATGACGTAGATTCAGGACATAACGCAGAGACACTATTGAAAATTGGCGATAGACGTTTAGACACGGATGCTGAAGATTGTATTTTACTTTCAGGGGAATTCTGTAGATTGGTGGAAAATGATGTGTGAGCTCATTGCTAAAGTTTACCCAGACTTACAACTAAATTTAAATTGTGATCACTGGTTGTGTGCAAGAGCAATTCTTGCACAAAAAAAATTAAATCGTTAACAAAATCAACACTGACATTTTGGAAGAGGTGCAAGGAGAAATAAAGGAGTATTTGTCAACAGATACAATCATGGACAGAGAACAGAGCACTTCATATCCCGCTGAGTTTTTAAATTCTTTTGAGCTATCGGGTGTACCCTCGCATAAACTACAATTGAAATTAGGTGTACCAGTTATGCTTATGCGAAATTTAGATGCACCTCAATTATGTAATGGGACGAGGCTTCGGATTACACAATTACACAATGCCACCATTTTAACAGGTGTGGGAAAAGGGGAAAGTGTAATTATACTTCGAATCCCAATATATCCCCACTGACCTACCATTTCAATTCAAAAGACTCCAGTTTCCAATCAAACTTAGTTTTGCTATTACTATTAACAAAGCGCCAGGGTAAACATTGCAGGTAGAAGGATGTATTTGGAAAAGCCATGTTTTCCCCATGGCCAGCTATGTGTAGCATGTTCGCGTGTGTCCAATGCCCAGAATTTGTATGTATTTGCGCCAAATGGAAGGACATACAACATAATATATAGGAGCGTCCTAAAATAATGATCTATTCTGTGCCCATGATTGCAACGGCCAAGGACAAGCGGAGTAAATAAGGGATTTTAATTAACTGTAGGTACAATTTAAGATGGAGTGGGATCTTAAATTTGTGGCAAGGCATAACCTATGACTACTGACACACACTCCACTACTTCTTTTCTACTCCTACAATTAATCCTGATTTACATTGTGTAGATTTATTTTTCTTTATCTCTACCTGTATTGACCAACAACCTGAAAAAGTTCATCTTTTTTTTCATACTTCCTGTGTCGACCGACAACCTGAATTTATTGTCAAAATCTATATTAACGTGAGCGAAGCCGTGGGCAAAAGCTAGTATATTATATTTTATAGTAATTAGTTATTAGTTTATTTATATGAACACCATTGTGTGTTTGCTAATTCTTTTGCAGGCCTCAAACCTCTCACCTAACTTTACTTTATCACCACTCCCCTGCGAAAAATATATCAAAAATGTATCAGCAGTATCTAAAATTTTTAGCGTTATATTTATTTAATTCCTTATTAAGGTACCTAGGGGGAAATTTAGGGGTATTTTTGTTTATTTCAAAAACAATAATAAGGGAAAACCTATAATGAAAAAACTATTGAAATAANTATATATATATATATATATATATCAATAGATTTTCCACTATAGATATTTTCACTGCAGGCTTTTTCCTATTATTATATGTTTAGAATAAATAATTCTATGGTTAAGTAATATATATTCCACTTATAATCCAAAACTGGCTTTTAAAACCAACTATTATATCTTTCGCTTTTTAACATCATTGGTAAAACAATGAAATAATAACAGACAATCACATTATTTTTTGGCTTTAAATTAGATTAACAATGCCATTTATCCATTTGCCAAAGATTTTTTTTAAATTTTATTTTATCAAAGGGAACCTTAATCGGGCCACTTAAACTGCCTTTGCAGGCTGCAGGTTGGTCACCTCTGGTCTATAGCGTCACTCTTGTGTTTGACTATATTGCCGATTATGGGGAGGTCAAAGTTCAAATTGTGGCCAGGAGTAGTGAGTTTTTAATCCTAAATGGTCTCCCACTCTCACTCTATTAAATTCTGGTTAATGCCTTCGTCAACTATATTCCATTAGCCTTTTTTTTCTAACTTTATGAATATTATTTAACGTGAAATTTCGGAACCAATTGATTATATCAGCACACGACTTATTAATTAACTTAAATAATATAGAACAGACACATCATCCATCCCCCAACCGTTGATTTATCACTGTTAAAAGAGAAATCCACATTTCACCAATGATATTTTTTGGCCATGCTTGGAAATTAACCGCCTTTTTTTTTTAGGGTATGCCACCAGTGTTTGTCGGCTAGGGGTGGATATATAACCGTCTATGGGGCAACAAGAAGGTGCGGTTACTTCCCTCCGATGAGTTGATGTGAGTATAATGATGATTATGATTATGAGGTACCAGTAGAAGTCTTAAACCTAACTTAAGCGTAATTAACCAGACCATTGGAACAATTTCCCTTTGGGAAAAATACTTATGGTATGGTACGACTGGGAATCGAACCAGGGAATTCTAAATTGGAAGCCAGGGGTAATGAACACAATACCAAGAGGATGGCCATTAGCGTAATTAACCTAACTAACCAGACCATGGCAACCAAAGGGACAGTACTCCTTCGGGAAAAATATATATACTACCACTAGAAATCAAACCCGGGACCTCTAGATTCATAGCCAGGCTTACTGACTAGTTGATCAAGAGGCCAGCCAACGAACCTGATACCCTTAGAAGAGAAGCCAGACACGCCAACGACTGAGCCAAGGTATCGGGCTATCGGCGTAATTAATGTAAAGCTGATGTCGAGGCCCCTGTCTCTGGTTCAATAATTTTAGCTAGTGTTCTTCTTAATCTTGGAGGTTATGGTTTAATCCGTATATATTGTTAAAATATGCAATTCTCTGCAGGGATATGCTAGTTTAGGCTGGTAGCACCGTTAAATGTGTCGTTCATTTTTTTAGCCAATCTATGTCTATGAACTTGTGCAACAGTTGAGTCATGTTCTTAGTTGTTATAACATGTATTTTCAAGTCTAAAACCGGTTAATTATTTCTATAAACTTGTGTATTCTGACAGGTTATGGGCCCAAGCTTATGATTTGTGGATTTTAGGACGGGTAAAGTTATAAGTCAAGCGTGCGTAGTAATATGTGTAAACGCTACGTGTTTGCTTGTTGCTTGTGACGTCGCTGCCAATCACCATAATGGTTTTAGGTGAAGACAAAACGCACAGAATTCCGCTTTTCGACGGCACTAATATCGACAACTGGAAGTTTCGGGTAGAAACTCTTCTAGGTGAAATCGATCCGTTTCCCTTTATTCAAGGTGACTATCAGGACTTGGTGAATATTTCGTCTAGTGATAATGCTGAAATTAAGGCGGAAATGGAAAAAGAGCTAGACAAGCTTCGGAAAGCCGATCGCAAGTGTAAGTCACAGATTATACAAGGAATCTCAGTTAGCCACTTGGATTGTGTAAAGGATAATATCACCACTTATGATATATGGCAAGTGCTTCGTAACACTTACGTTCGCAAAGATATTGCTAATCAGCTTTAACTGCGCAAAACCTTGTTGATGATGAAATTTGATCCCTCTTTAGAGACCCTTGAAGTGAATTTTATTAGGTTTGATCGTACTATTCGGGAATTGAAATCGTCGGGAGCTAACCTTGAAGAATTAGATGTTCTCTGCCATCTCCTCTTAACTATGCCATTTGAATATCAATTAATTGTCAATGCCATAGAGACATTATCTGCTGATAATCTCAATCTGGCACTCGTAAAAACGTGCATACTTGAAGAGCAGAGCAAACGCCAAGCAGAAGGTCTTGATGGATGCAGCCAATCATTCTCTAGCGTTACGGATTGGAAAGCTACAAAATCGAAATCTTCGCAACCGGAATGTTGTCCTAATTGTAAACAAAACCTTTCAAAGCAAGTTACTGGTAATAAATGTTTTTTCTGACATAAAGTTTGCCATTTTCGTTCGGACTGTTCAAAATTGAAAGGTAAGAAGCAGCAGAAGAATTCAACACGTAAAGCAAACGTAGCTGAAGTTAGTGATGATGAATTAAGTTTGACTGTGTCAACGTCCGTGGCTTGTTGTGCTGGATCTGTATGGTTTCTTGACTCTGGTGCCACTGAACATATGATCGGTGATAAAAAATACTAGCTTGGTCTCATGTAAGAGACGCCTATCAAAGTATATCAAAATAAAAATTGCCAAATCGGGATCGATGGTGTGTGCTGAAGAGATCGGAGATATACACGCATCTGTGACTCACAGAGATAGTCAAAACTTTATCAAACTTTCCAACGTACTTATTGTCCCTGGATTAAAATTTAATTCACTCTCAATTAGTAAAATGGACGCTAATGGGCTTAAAGTTGTGTTTGAAAAGAGGAACACTACCATTCTGAAAGGCGATATTTTTGTGACAATGTCTATTTCGCCTCGTGAAAAAGCATGTGCTGGTGTTGCTAGTTCCATTATAGCATCATCTGATTTGTGGCACAAGAGGCTTGGTCACAGTGGCAAAACTGGTTTAGTTCACTTATGTAAGATTGTAGATGGAATCAAGATTGATCAAGAATCGATCCCCTATTTATGTGACTCGTGTATACGGCTAAACAAAAAAGTCTTCCTCACACAAAGCCACGCATTAAAGCTAAGCGCCTTTTGGAGATCATACACAGTGATCTTGTAGGGCCCATCAAGCCCGCATCATATGATCAAAGGAGGTTTCTGCTTACCCTGATTGATGAATATTGTCACTTTACAGTCGTTTACACTCTAAAGGCAAAGTTTGAAGTATTTTCATACTCCAAACAATTTAAAGCTATGGCAACAGCTCATTTCAACCTAAAGATAAGTCGCTCTAGTTCAGCTAATGATGGTGAGTTTGTGTCGCAGGAAATGCTAGATTATTTAAAAAAGAAAGGTATCCAGTCAGAGTTTACGATCAGGCATACCAGTCAGAAGAACGGCGTTGCAGAAGGAATGGGACGTAGCATCATGGAAAAAACACGCTGTTTACTCCGTCATTCTTCTCTTGATAAGTCACTCTGGACGGAGGCTGTTATGACAACAGTCTACATAATAAATAGATCACCTACTAAAGCTCTTGAAATCCAGGTTCCAGCAGAACGGTGCCATGGCGTAAGGCCTTATTTGTTAAAACTGAAGCTTTTTGGCTGTGTAGCACATCTTCGATTGCTTAATCACGTTTTTAAGAGTAAACTTGACAGCCGCACGAAAAAGTACTACTTTGTTGGTTACTGCCCGAATGGGTACAGGCTGTGGTGTCCACAGGAACGAACAATCATACGCAGGCATGATATAATTTTTGATGAACATTCGTTCATAACCAGTGATGTTGTTGGTTCAGCACCCTCTCGAGCTACTGAGGTCACCTGTTCGACTCCAAATGAGGTTTTTACTGAGAAATTGCAGTAGGAGCCCTTTTCAGGAAAAGAAACAGAGAAAATTTCTGGAGAAGAAGATACTCCTGGACATGGCAAGGAACTTGAAACTTTGTAGGAGCAGAGTCATTTATTGACAACTTGCCAGAAACCTTTGAGGACATCCATAGTAGAGATGATGCGCAGCAATGGATGACTGCAGTTGAAGAAGAGATGTACTCACAGAAGAAAAATGAGACCTGGATCCTTACTGAGTTGCCATCCGGTAAACGAGCTATCAAATGCAAGTGGTTCTTCAAGATGAAGCAGGATGAAAATGGACAGCTTGACAAGTACAAGGAAAGTTTGGTGCTGAAGGGCTGTGCACAGAATAAAATGTTTGACTACAATGAAACGTATTCACCCATAGCCCATTTAACCTCTGTCAGAACCCTGCTTGCCATTATAAGCAAAGAAAATTTAGTTGCTTTCCAGTTGGACGTGAAACTGCATTCCTACATGAAGACCTTTCTGAAGAGGTGTGCATGAAATAGCCACCTGGCTTCGTAACTGAGAGCAACCTTGTTTGTAAGTTACACAAGATCCTCTATGGATTGAAGCAGGCACCACGGAAGTGGAACGCTAAACTTGACAAATTTGTGAATTCTCTCAGATTTAAGCAGTCTAAAAACCAAAATTGTGTATATACCTTGACTTCAGAAACAGCATAAAAACTTACCTTTGGTTTACGTTGATGACATAATTTTGGCGGGGAACAATCTGAAGAAGTTTAATGACATCAAAACATATTTTATGTCAGAATTCGAAATGAAGGATCTTGGAGGTTTGCACAGCTTTCTAGGTATAAAAATTGATCAGAAAACTGATGATAGCCAAACAGCCTACTTGGAGAAAGTTATCAAGAAACTTGGTATGGAACAGTGCAAACTTGTCAAGACACCATGGAGGCAAAACCACCTGAAATAACTGCATCAGAGTGCATAATCCCCTAGTACCGGGAGACTCTTGGTAGTTTGATGCATGTGATGCTCTACACTTGGCCTGATCTTAGCTTCTCAGTGAATTTATACACCATGTATCAGAGCAATGCAACATAAGCTCACTGGATTGGACTCAAACGAATACTACGATACATTTAAGGAACACTTGAAAGTGGTCTCTTCTTTAAGAAGAACTGTGATGTCGCATTACGGGCCTACGTTGATGCAGACTGGGCCAATGACAGAAACAATCGTAAATCTACATCTGGGTACTTATTCCAGGCTTATGGTGCCACTGTTGGTTGGACTACACGTAAGCAGACTACATGTCGCCCTTAGCTCGACGGAGTCAGAGTTTGTCTCCCTGTCAACCACCTCATCTGACCTACTCTGGTTGAGAAGACTGATCCAGGACTTTAGGATCATTCTAGAACCCACTAAGGTGTACGAGGACAACCAGTCCTGCATAAGATGTTTGGATAAATGGGAACATCTAAGAGTAAAGCGTATTGATGTCAAATACAACTTTGTTCGTGATTTGTATCTAAATGGTGTTATTGATTTGATTTATTTGGAGACAAATTAACAATGTGCTGACACCCTGACATATTGGTTTAATCAAATACTGATTCACTAGAGTTGATTTGTATGTATTTAAGGGTACATATAGGACATTTTCCCTAATTTTGTGGTTGTATTAGAATTGAGTAGGAGTGTTAAAATATGCAATTATATGCAGGTATATCCTAGTTTAGGTTGGTACCACCGTTAAATGTGTCGTTCGTGGTTGTTTTTTTTTTAGCTAATCTGTGTCTACGCCTATGAACTTGTGTAACAGCTGAGTCATGTTCTTAGTTGTTATAACATGTATTTTAAAGTCTAAAACCGGTTAATTATTTCTCTAAACTTGTATACTCTGACATTTATGTACCTATAATTAGTTCTGGTTTAGTTTTAAATTACATTCGAACTAGAATTAGTTTATTAGGAGGATTGTTGGTTAGTTTAATATGTCTACGTCAAGTTTATTTGAAATCATTAATTGCTTATTCTTCTGTAACTCATATAGGAATCGTTTTAGGTGTTTTAACTTCTTTAATATATTGAGGTTTATAGCTTCATTGATTTTAATATCACCTTACATCCTAAGATCATCTGGATTATTTTGTCCATAACTCAAACGAAAACTAAGACAGATTGGGAGGGGCTTTGAAAAGTTTATTATGATATAGACCTTACGTACTGTGTAGCCAAGGCTTTATAATAGTCAGAAATACTTGATAATTACGTGAAATTGAAGTGGCACACTTTATTCTTTGTCGTCTGCTACCTTCCTCTAGTCAAATTGAACACGACGACTAATTATACGACCCTCCCATCCACCCACTGTTTGAAGTTTAAAACGTTCGTTGAGCGCATCGGCTCAGTGGGCACCAATCAATTCCTGGGGTTTTGAGAAGTCCCGAAAGACCGGCTTTAAGGGGTGCAAGATGATCCTGGTTCATTGAACAAGAAAAGAACCCTGAGGTGGTTACATAGAGAACACCTTGACATTTTCTCACCAACGCCTCCACAAATAAACTTTATAATAGACTCGAAACACTTTATTCAATCAATTCAAGGCGGCTTGAAGTAACAGAAGTTTTGTTTATTTGATTTAATACTCACATTGAAACTAATAAACTACAAGTAGAATAGTTATTGATTTATAGACTGATGTCTTTGAAAACAATCTAGATTTCACCGGCTTAATACAAACTAAAATCTATTATAAATATGAACCAAACGGATGTTCAAGATGAATATTAACTCCCGAGGTACGTAGTTTTTTATCTAGCACCGCGTCTTACTACCCGTTTGGGATAAACGTTTAAGTACTAATTACGCTAATGGATTAGGAATCGGGAAGGTTGAATTTAGAGGAAGTGAACCCACATTTACGTGGAGAGAGAGTGGAAAACCATTTAGGAACAACCACCACCAGTTCACCCGACCGAGATTCTAACCTTGATCTCTCCGTCCTTGGCAGTTTATCTCAACATGAAACTAGCGCGTTAGCCAACTATGCTAATGAAGTGGGTAGGTACGTAGTAAAGATTGGTATAGGGAAATCTTATTAGAATCCAAGCGCTGTTGACGAAGATATCTACTATTTGTTTGGGAGTTCGTTCTACTTCTCTATTAGTAATATCAAAAGTTTAATATTATAGTCGTTTGCTGATGTGGTTTGGATGCTTAGAAATTGCACAAATTGAACTTTTTTTCAAAGAACATTTCATTTATTTCTTCACCGGAGCGATTCTTTGAAGATAAGATAGTGCTTTCGCTCAACCATTTGGAAGATTTTTGTGGCAGAATTGGGATATTTAAATTTACATTGTTAATATATATTTTATCACCACGTCTTACTACCCGTTTGAGTTATACGCTTATGTAGTAATTACAATAATTGGCTAGGAATTAGGAAGGTTGAATTTAGAAGAAGTCTACCCGCATTTGCATCGAAAGAGAGTTGATAACCTTTAAAGGAAAACCACCCTCAGTACATCCGACCGGGATCTAACCACTACCTATATCCCCGTCCTCGACAGTATAGTATATTGTGAGAGTAACGCATTAGACCATGTGGCCACCGAAGTGGGTGACATTGCCAGTTTAATTTATCAACCGACTGTATTATTTCTTCAAATCAGTCATCTATCTCTATCACATTGTAGAATTTTGTCATAGATCCGTTAGCAATGCAAATTAGAGTGGACGCATAGTTTCCATAGTTTTTGTTGATTATAATAGAGATAAGCATATTCGCGCTTAAAGTCACTTTTACAATGCTGTGCCAAATTTAATATTACCTAAGGAACGCTTGAACGATGTCAGCTCCTGCGCCTTTGGCTATCACTACCAAAATTGGTCAGAAATTACCCAAAAAATAAAAAAGTTATCCCCCCTTTTAGTTTTGGTGACTTTCCTATGTATTTCGGTGCTCGAATTACTGCCTATAGATGCGCTTTATGTTTCATAGTGCATTCGTCTAACGCCACTAGAACGGATTCTTGAAGCACTTTAGCGAGTGAAAAGTTTTTCGGATTGAATATATCGTTATCTCCAGCCGACTCCTGTTATGTGACAGTTTGAACGTTGAACATGCTGTTCTACCTCAACTCAATAAGTTTACTGCACTTCCTGGTGGAACAACTGCCAATATAATCTTGACTTCAGATATCACTTTCGTTTATATTAAATTAATCAAAAAAAAGGTTTCATTCATTCATTTGGGAGGTCATATGGGTGTGTTCTAGAAAAACAATTTTTCCGGCGTTATTATTTACGCTGTTCATAATTTTATTGAAAGTGGAACGCTGATTGTGAAATATTTTTTCCTAGCTGGGTCTGATGAAGACCTTCAAGTGATTAATATTGTGTGTCGTTTCTCGTACATAACAGAGATTATTTATGTTTACATCGTTATGGTACAGTTCAGGCAAAAGAGAACTCTGTTAAATGCTTTTCTCCCAACTGCAAAACTTTGTCCTCCAACACCATTAATAGCGTGCATCATATGTCAATCAACTGTGATACAGTCGGCTAGAAATCGTAAATTTACACGAACAACATTGATATGTCATTTATGACTAAACTATAATGTAGATAAAGAGTTAATATAAGTTCCTAATACAGAACATTGTTGATGTATGAAACTATATTTGGATAAAAACTGTATTAAAAATGTAATTTTTTAGCATTTTAGAATGTCTTCATAGATAATCACTATGCACATAAATTATGTTATAATAGAAGCATACTATAGTTATTAACAAGAAACTTTGTCACTCTGTCTCCCATCGTCACCGCGGAGAATTTTAAGTAATCATTCAAATACAAATTCACTGCACACATTTCTGGGATATCGTAGGTGTTTTCTTTTCCCTTTTACTCCCATATCTCGCGCGAGCCGGAAGCTGAGCTGGGCCAGCTATGATAAACGTTCTTAAGTGAATACATGTATTTAGTTTTAAATGAAACACATGCGAAACTATATTGAGCCTATTGTGGGGCTATTAGTCGAGAAATCGTTCGGATATAATATCAGTATATTCAGGATTACTTCTGAATGTTCTGAATGTAATAAATAAATCTAGTCTTCAGTAGTTGCGCACATAGATCACGATTTCCTTAGTTTTTTTCGTGCATTTATTGGAGTGAACCAGTAAAGGAGGAAAATGAAATAACCAACTGACTAACATCAGATGGATTTGGGTTTGCGTCTTCGTTTACGGCATCATGCAAATGCATGCAATTCCTAGCTCTTAAAAGTTTTTGGAGCGTTATAATATAATTGGATTGTTCTATTACAATTTTATTCTATTTTATCCATACAGAACTGGTTAAAATGTGTGTATAATACTATAGATAATTAAGATTACTTTAAACAATCATAAGTATATAGAATTTTTTTTTAAACATGGTGAAATTTGTAATAAGGAAGCAGTTAAACTACAATTCTAGAATTCAATATAAATATTATTTGTGATAGAGATATTAAGAAAAAATTATGTGAAATATAACACTTTTATTGAATATATCTGTAAAGATTAATGAAAGTGGATATTGTAAATTCTACGCATAAGATTAGATATAACATATAATTAAGAACACATTAATATCTTTATCACAAATAATATTTATATTGAATTCTATAATCGTATATATACATTGTTCGTGTGACTTAAGATAGCATCTTTGAAAAGAAGGAGTTCGTGGAGAAAATATATCTAGAACATGAAAAATGCTATGTCTAGATAAACAGCATGTTTGGCATGTATATGACAAACTAATATTAATAGTATCATTATTATTAGCACCACGTCTTAACTACCCGTTTGGATTATACGCACTTTACGCTAATGTGTAATGGTAGGGTGATAGTGAGATGAAATGGAGGACCTACAGTTTAACGTGGGATCCGAACTACGGTGGAGTCCTGGCATTCCACACATTCACAAGTTGTGATTAATACACATCTTTGATAGTATCAATTACAGTTAAAATCACATGTGGAACATACCCAACACCCTGGTCACCCATTGGGGCTCAAATCCCGGCCACGTATACTGTGTGGTTTTATAGCATATTACTACCCGTTCGGGTTATACGCCTATATACTAGTTACGTTAAGGAATTAGTGATTAGTAAGGTTGAATTTAGAGGAAGTGTGTCTACATTTTCATGGATGGAGGGTACAAACATATAAGAAATAAAACATTCTAAATACACCCGACAGGGACTTGACACTCGATGTCTCCGTCATTGGTGGTTTAGCGCGTGTGTGACACTTTTATACCATGCGGCCACCGAGGCGGGCAATTTCTTGCTTAACGAAGTGGTCCAACTAAGTTGAATATGAGAGAATTAGGTTAGCTTATGTTCAGGAAGTTCATACAAATAATAGCCTCATTATGTTAAAACAAATATAAATTTATCCAACATTAGAAAAATGATACTCAACGCAAGTAAACCTATTAGAGCAGTGATTTCCAATTTTTTTCATATCAAGGCCCACTGACCGAGGTTATAAAATTTTCAAGGTACATCATCAGTTTTTTAAGTAGAGATTATCTCATTAAAATAGCATGCCTTAAGATTGTGTTTAAAAGTTCAATAGATAATTTTTTTAGAACCATGTAATTTAAAAAAAATAATATTTGTGATTCGTGGATTTAAAAAGATTTATTTTAATCCTCAAATTTGTTATTGTTTTTTTTTTGTTCCTCTCCCAAACTCCTATGGAACACCCGCAAACCCTTCGTGGTCAACTGGTTGAAAAACGTTGTACTAATGTATTTCAGTGATAATTTTATTCAATTTAAACTCCCTCCTATTTTAATTAGAAACTAGAGAAAGACAAAATTAAAATCTATCTCATAGATGACTGATAGGTGTCAGAAGCAAAAAAAAACTAATAATTATTAACATAAAAAAATGTTAAGCGAGTATTTCAAAACATTTTTTTTCATTTGGAAAAACTTGTAGAAAGACTCAACATTATTTACAAGACGTCTTCTAAAGCTAAAATCAGCCCAAAATTGTAAAATACAAATCATTTATTATTTAAACTTCAACTTTTAAACATCACCTTAAAAAATTGATTTATAGCTATTTAATAGCTATATCTTTTACAAATATATATTCTTTAAAACAAACTCTTTGTGTACATTCTCTTTAAAATCATCTATAAATTACGACCTAAATTGGAGTCATTATATACTAAATTAAGTTAAGGAAGCTGTGTTTACTTTCTGACGTCTTACTTCGGAGGAAAATAAACAGAAGTCGGCTATACACATCCTTATGGTAGAGCTTACGTTGCTCGTGGTTCAAAATCCCTCTTCAACAAACAGGTTTCTATTTCGTAAAATGAGGGGAAAAAATCACATAAAAAGTCACATTTAAAAAAAGAGAGAATCAACATAAATTTCAAACAAATATAATATTTTTATATCAGCAAGGAGGGTTAAAAATAGTAAAAACATTCATTTTAATTATTAAAGGAGCTTTAAACATATATGTCAAATTAAGCATCTTAATTTATTTTTTATAGAGGTATCTCACCACAACCAAAATGCTATAAAACTGTGTCTAACATAATTCTAATGCGATTGACTACATATGTAGAGGAAAAAGTTGTAGATAATTAGTGTGGATTTTGACGAAATAGATCAACAACGGATCAAATATTTATTATTCGGAAAATATTAGAAAAAAATTGGGAATACAACATGATGACTCATAAGCTATACATATATTTTTCTTAAAAACTGATGATTCAGTTAAAAAGAAACAAATTATGTGAAGTTCTAGCTAAGTTTGGAATATCCAAAAAACTTTCCAAGCTAATTAAGGTATGCTTGACTGATGATACGCGAGGCAGGGTAAGTGTTGTATGTAACTTATAAGGCACCTTTGAAAAACAAGATGGGTTGAAATAAGGAGATGCACTTTTCCACATTAATTTTTAATATATCCTTAGAGTATGCTATCTGTGTAATGCAAGGGAGTAAGAAAGGATTGAAATTAAACGGTACAATTAAGTTATTAGGATACACAGATGATTTAGCTTGCTGGCCAATAGCTAGGAAGCCGGTTTATAAGTGAATGCCGAATAAACTAAATATAAGCACATACAGAGAACAGAGAGTGGGGCTGATAATTTAAAGAATACTTCAAGCAACACATAACTTGACAAGTAATTAGCTTACATATTTAGGAACAAATTTAACTAGCAAAAACTATATTATTTTGGAAATTAAGGAAAAAAATACAGAATAAAATGCATGCTACTATTCTATCAATAAGTTATTGGCATCTAGCCTGTTGTAAGGGAATGTAAAACTCATAATATAAAAACAAGTTTTAACGGATGTTCTTTATGGGTGTGTAACGTGTTCTCTTACCTTACACGACGAAAAAATAATAGTGTTTTCTAAAACATGGTACTTAGGAAGATATTTGGTTCAAAATGAGACGAGAATATTGAGGAGTGGAGGAGGTCACATAATGATGTGTTACATAATTTGTACTCAACATAATATATCGTTAGGATAATTAAGTCTCGTAGATTAGTGTAGGCAGGACATTTAGTGCAAATGGAAGAATCTAGAAACATGTTCATAGTATTGACTGGCAAACCAAATGGGAAGACCTAGACGCAGATGAGAGGATAACATTAGAATGAACCTGAAAGATATAGGGTTTAATGAGGTTGATTGGATATAACTAGCTCAAAATAGGGATAGAGTATAATGAGGTTGACTGGATATAACTAACTCAAGATAGTTATATTTAGCGTAATTTTATAAGTTTTGTCAATCAGCTTTTTAGTTCCTAGTGCCATAGAGTAAGTAAGTATAATTTATAAATTTGAAATAAGTTATTTGATTAGAATTAGTGTTCTTAGCGCATACTTTCTAAACATATTAATAACAGTACATCAAGCGTAAGATATTTGTTTCAATTTGGGCTTATTTCAGCTGAAATACACGGTTTGTTTGAACCAGGTTGGTTATAGGAGGTTTGGCGCAGTTGTGAAAACACCTGTTAATCAATCACTCGTGTGTTTGTTTACTCCTTTGACTCACGTTTCTATAGCTAGTGTCTATTTAATTGGCTTTAATTGGATGATTTTGTCAGATTAGATTAAATTATAATAGGTTAGGTTTGCAAATAATGAAGGAATTTGCTTGATGGTATGTTAGGTTATGTCTGCATAAATCAAAGGAAGAATTCTGTTTATCCTTAGTCCATACATCCAATATGGATTGGTCCAAAAGACCACTAATTTATTTACTACAAATAGCACAAAAATTCCTATATCGATTGATCCAAACAAGTAGCTATTCTGGGGGAGAAAACGTCCTACGGCCTTTAAATCAGTTCACAGATTACAAAATAACGTTACCCATGACACTACAATTAACACCACGCAATCATGCGTTAGTTAATTAGCAGGATCAACCCGTACACAAATATCATATTTCTTCTTCTGAGTCGAACCAGGATTTAATATATTTCTGGTCAATGATTCCATGAGAGGATACAGGGGCTGTTT
>CABFOV010001692.1:50341-107569 GCA_902141375.1 Timema poppense | reverse complement strand
CTTTGCCGGGACCGAGGATTGAACCCCGGCCGCCAGCATAGAAGTCTGACACCTTACCCCTAGACCACCAGGTCACCATCAAACTAAATATCATTAAGTTTGTTTCACAAATGATGCGCTCAGTAATATTTATACATATAGCCTCAGAAAACAGGCAAATCTGTTTCAAGGTGTTAGGGGAATATGACACTATAGATAAGAGTTTGTATGACACACACACACACCAAGAGGTAATGTTCATTTTAGTTTATCAAGTGAACTATTATAATGTATATTCTCTATCTGTAACGTGACCAGATTAGTTCTGCCATAAAGCAGGACATATTTATACCAGGAGGTTTGGACGATATCGGTATGGAAGACCTCCCTGTTGGGACTGAGGAATCCACCCCATCCCCAGATTCTTTAAAAATTTTAAGCCTGAAAAGCCGTATTTTGAGGTCATCCTTGACCCCTGCAAATAATATATAAGTTCAAAGTTTCGCCTTTAGCTGAGTTCGTATGTTGCCGATTTGTGGTAATTTATTCAAAACCAGTAGAAAACAAAGCCTATGTAAGCTTAAACAATTTTCTTATTTTTTCAAGGGCCTGGGGTCTGTGATTGAAAACGTATGAAGATTTAATTTAGATGTTTATTTTTACCATTATTTTGCCGTTGTTCACTAAATTCTTATTTGTTCTCCATGATTCCACAACTGAACTTTCTACACCACTATTTTGTTCTTGTCATATATTCCTAACATATTTAATTCCTGCCTGTGCTCGAACCCTGAGTTTTCTTTCCAATATCCATTGGCTCTGTATCTACATCAAAAACTGAACTTAGCTGCAACCTAGTGGCAGTTTGCGAAACTGCCTCGTCTACCATTTCTGAGGCGCTAAATTTGGATGAACTAGTGAAATCATTCCTCTCTATAAACCTTCATTGCTTTGCATCCTCTATGGTTTTCTTTGTCGAGTTACCGTGACAACAATTTTCAAATGTTTCTTGCATCATCCCTTCAACCAGTTGACTGACAACTCAAAATTCAAGCACCCTCATAACCCTACTGGAATACATATGTATTAAAATTGTCAGCACAATAAATGTCATAAACAATATTTTTCAAAATTAAATTTATATTCTTTCATTTTGTAACTTTGAGGCTAGTGTCATGATCAACTTAACATTTACATAATGTAACATAACAATTTGAGTAAAACACAGACAATGGATTTGGACTGTTTGAAAAAAAATGTGTTATTAAAATGAAAATCAAGCATTTAAGGCTGCTTCATCTGCGGGTTCTTGCAATAGATGCTTAATGGATGTACAAAATAAAGTGTAGCAAGAAACAATGACATTTTCGAGTTTGAGAGACACAGACAAAATATACTAGAGGAGTTGTATGCATTCCATAAACAAACAAAATGACATACTAAATAGCTCTGTTGTCATGGCTCGGGAGACGATTGGCTAGATAGAACTTAATGTTCACCTAACATGAAAATTCTCTCCTGGACTACTTAATATTTTTAATCATCCATTAGCAATGGGTCTAATAATTATCTTTCAGGAACAATAACTTTATTTTTAATTGTTTTATAGGTGGAATATTCGTTAAGTGAACCTTAAGTGTATGTTAAGTTGATTGGAACCCCAGCATTAAGGATCATGTACCTTTTTGACCAAACATACACAAGCAATTCACGGTACTGATAAATAATTGTTGCAAAGATGAATAGGGCAAATCACCAAGAGTTTTAAATAATTGATATGTATTGGTAATAGAATTTTATATATTTTTTCATTTTAATCAATTAAATTGACAACAATGACAAACTTGGTACACTTTTACAATATGAGTATTTTTAAATTGAACTCACAAGCTACTTTATATAGTACATATTAACTACATTTAACAAATATAATACATTTATACAATTGCAACTGTTTAATAGTTCATTACAGTTAAGTACATGATTAATGATTATACATTTTTCACAGCTCACTAGACTTGCAGGTAGTTCTTAATCATAAGAACTTTAAAATGAACTAAATTGACAAACTACCAAAAAAATATACAAAAGAGACTTTTTACATGCACACACAAACAGTACTGCAAAATATTATGATTTGAGGAAAATGTTTTTAACACAATTAACTATTTTTAAACATTTTTACTATTTATTAACATGTTAAGATTTAATTATTTATTTATTATTCAATATAATTCTATCTAGTATACTTTGATAAAGTGTCATTTTATTATGGTGATCAGAAGATAATGGACATCTAATTAATAATAAAGTAAAAGTTAAATTTATCGTTGTTAAAGTGTGTTTAGTGTGCGTGCGATAGCCATCAGAAACTTAAACCAACTAATACATAGCAAGATGATAAAAGTGGATTTTAAGGAAACTGGAAAACTACTGTGAGCAGAAATAAATCACACCCTGTGCAACTGGTCATGGATTAAACCTCCACTTAACAGGTGCTAGCACAACTTTAGCGCTGCAAGTCTACAGCTTCCTTTAGTAGAGAAGAATGTAGCATGGTTGATGTCGTGATTTACATTCCTAACTAACCGATTATCTCTCCAAGTGTATATGGGTGCATTTCCTTAAAATTTCATTTCATAGTGCTTCCTTAGATAAATTAAAATCACTAAGATCGAGCTAGTCTTTGATCAAATATATACCATAAGGATGTGTACCAATGTATCAAAGCAAAGCTGAATAAAATTATAAGAAATATTCTCAAAACCAATTAAGTGTCTATAACATTTATATTTTGTTGTTGCAAAAAAAGAAATGGGTGTGCATATTTATGTAGCTGTAACATATTTTGACCCAAGCATATTAACCAATTAAATATCCTAACAGGCAAGTCAATTAATGTAGTTTTTTTGGCATGTGAATATTAATTTGTATAGTCCATAACGGACGGCAAAGAATGACAAAAATTGAACATGAATGTATAATTTAACTTCTAATATTTTATTGGCAAAGCTCCACACACCTCTTTATCCAAATATGCCACCAATACAAAGGTTTTTTACACATTTTCATAAAACAAACTTTTATAGCCCTAGAGATCAAAAGTGTGTAAGTAATAATTGGCAGAGGGCATACAAATCTAAGTTAATGGATATAGTTAAATTAAGATAAAAGTTTTTGAATTTTCACTTATAAGCCATACCTATAGAATAAATATATGTATGCCATTCAAAAAATACAATTGTGTCTGAGAAAAATGGCATGCAATGAGTAGTTGCATGGAAAGTTTAGTGCAGTAGCACATTTTATAATTATAACTATGTGTGAGCATAAATAATTAAAAATTGTACACATATTTCTGATCCCTCCATAATTTAGACAGTTTTAATAAACTTTGATAATTATATTTACATAAATACTTTACAAAGCACTTTAATTATTCCCAATTCATTACAAGTGAAAAGCAATCATAATGGAATTTTATTAACGTATTAATTACAATTATTTACACACACTCATGCAATGAACAGAAACATATTTTTTTTTTAAATATAGAAATAATAAGAGTACAAATAAGATGAAAAATTTGTCAGAAGTGAAATGATGTGTAGGTATGTGTTATATGGTGGAGAGTATATTTATTTAATGAAAGTAATCAGTATATTATTAAATTATGAAACAGGAAAAAAATCTACCAATGTGACAAAAATATGACATTTTGCCCACCAAAAAAAAAGTCAAAACTTTTTTTAACTTATATTTCACATCATATTAATACCTGAATGTGGCCTTAATGACATTTCAGATTTAAAAAAATATATAATCTAGTGGTTTTTAGCACCTATTCAGTACACATTAGTGCAGATGGAAAGTGAAAAACCATTCTCAGTACACCAACCAGAATTTCAGCACTTGTCATCAGCAGTCTAGTCCATTGCAAGTGTGACACCTTAGACCATTTAGCCACTTGAGTGTTGAAAAATAAACCAATATGTTAAAATAATGATTGAGAATGTCAAATGGTGATCGTATTTAATTAAAAACAAAAAGTCTACAGTGGTAGAACTTTTTAATATAATCACTTGTATGATATAGGGACATAATTTATGAATATTGAAATATTACTTTTTTTCTGAGTGCAAAAAAAGAGTTTGTATTTTCTCAACTTAATTTACTCATTTCGACAATGTTATCATACATCAAATTTCGTCATTAGGAACTTGACGGTCGATTCCATGTTACTACCCAATTTATTAACAATTGTTGTGAGAAAAATACAGATAATTTCCAAGCTGTGAGATAACTCAATAAGGAGAACCTCTTTTCGCTTTTGAGGTAATTGTATTATATCTGGAAGAAGGTATAGGAAAAGTGGATAGAAACATATAAAAGGGAGACAAACTCAATATGGCCTTTACAATTAAAAGAAGAACATAGTTCACACTTTACACTGCTGCCAATGGACCAAGAGGTAATGGTTGCCTCTTAAAGAAAATTGATCGTCACCGCCCAATCCCCTGATCCAGGTTTCATTCTATCGGAACTCATCAGGGAGAAGTGTGAAACGCGCAACGCAACTTCCTTTTTCTCTTTTAGGAAGTTGAGTTGCGCGTTTCACACTCCTCCCTGATGAGTTCCGATAGAATGAAACCTGGATCGGGGGATTGGGCGGTGACGATCAATTTTCTTTAAGAGGCAACCATTACCTCTTTGTCCATTGGAAGCAGTGTAAAGTGTGAACTGTGTTCTTCTTTTAATTGTAAAGGCCATATTGTGTTTGTCTCCCTTTTATATGTTTCTATCCNGAACTGTGTTCTTCTTTTAATTGTAAAGGCCATATTGTGTTTGTCTCCCTTTTATATGTTTCTATCCACTTTTCCTATACCTTCTTCCAAATATAATACAAGCTGTGAGATATATATTTAAAGATAAAATAAACATAATATAAAATGAAAAAAAAAAAAGTTTAGAACTTACTTTAAACAATATATACAAAATGAAAAACAACTGCATATTAAACAATATATACATATAAAGATTTGAAAGAGTACGGTGGCTTTTGTACATAAAGAGTAAAGCAAACACAATCACACAATTGTGCAATAAGAAGCTAGGAAAAAACCCATCACCATGTAGTTGTAATTTGCTTGACTTATTCAAAAGTGAAATTATGTGAATAGCTAGTACTAAGATAAATCGGTAAGCACCATATTTCTCTGATAAGTTATAAACAATAGCTTAGCTTCAGCGTTAATTTTCAGCATGAGAAATGTAACATAGTTAACAACATAATATGTACAGTAGAGCTGACTAAAAAAGAAATCCTCTGCATTTTGACAGTTAATTTTTCTCACCTAAATTAACTTTACTAGGGAAGACATTAAATAAAAAAATATTCAAACACCTACCAGAATGGTATTAATTAATACAACTGATAAATACATTGAATATAAAATAACTAAAACAAGTGAGAAACATAAAAGTAGGCCCACGCAAAACCAATTTCTAAAGATGACCTCATGTTTAAAGTATTTATGTTAAAAAGTGTTTATAAATCAACAGGGTGAAGTCCCCTATAGTCGACCAACCTCCAGTGTTTGGACACATTTGTGTATTTTCTGTGGTATTTCGTTATAAGAAAAAAACTATGTATATTCCGCGATACCCCAGTGCTTGGCCAGTCTTCTGTAGTTGAATTAGTAATGCCAACATTGATCTGACTGCAAGATGGTGCTGTTAATGTTTTCGTGCTAACCACATGGACTTCTAAGATAAGTTACAATGGTATTACTGAATTTGTTCTTAAACGAGTATGTGCATTTGAGAGTAAGAAAATTTAAGGCGGCCGGTCACTGGGTAAAAATTACGAGTTTATTCTAGTACTCAGCCAGGTGGCCGATCAATGGTTATTTTCTGTTAAAATTATGCTCGTATGTTATTTTTTGATGTTCTTTTTATTAACCTGTTTTATTTCAATTATAACAATTTTAATGACAGAACTTCAATTTCTATATAAAACAATGGAATCCACTTTATGTAATTTAAATGATAGCAGAGCTCTATTTTTGGGAAAATAAATAATAAAAGTGTTTTTTAAGATACATCGTTGCTTCTCTGATTTTATTTAAATACTACTAACACACGCATGGCCAAATACTGAATTTATTACAGATGACTAATGGAATTCGATAGCCGACTATTAGCAATTGTGTTCTCTTTTAATTAATTTGACTTTTTCTTTTCAAGCCATGATAATATATCACTATAAATAGTTTCATAAGTTAATAATTTCATAAAATACCAATAAGAAAATTACAATAGGTGGGCAACCACTGGTGCAGTTAACCTAATAACCTAATGGCTTGGAACTATATGAAAACAATTAAATGAAATAATTTAAATGATAGGAAAGGAAGCCAAGATGAAAGATAAGTCAAGTTAGGTCTTGATAAAAACAAATAAACTTCTTTCTTAATTTCATCATTCGCTGTTCAAAGTTACACATAATTTTATACTTTGTATGTGTAACTGTGAAAGTGTTAAGAAGTTGAAAGCATGAAGGCTGTATATATACATGTAAATAGAAGTTCATTTGTTTGTACCAAGATTGGATTTTCTTATTACTTACCTTTTCATTATTGGAGTGTTTCTACACTGTGTTCATAAGTTTAAATAAAGAATGTTTAAACATGGAAATTTGAGGATTTTAAAAAGACTTTCTTTGTTAAAAAAACACATCTCTTTAAGGAAAAACTCTTTTCGAGGTAGTTTGTAATATATATTTGGAGGAAGGTACAAGAGAGATGTATAGAAAACATTGTTCCTTCCTTTTATATGTTTCTACACACCTTTTCTGTACCTTCTTCCAAATATTTGTAAAAAAAATTAGAAACTCATTAGAAAGTGGGCTCAAGTGTACGTTTCATAAACAATGAATGTAATTAAGTTTAGTAAAATAAATTTATCAAAAACAATTTTGCAAACAATATACATGCTGTTCCCAGGTTAAACACACCTACACTTTGGGAAGTGGTAGTGAATCAAAAAACTAACTCAAAATGTATTTTGGACACTTACTCATTATAGCTTTCTTTTAGTGCAAATAGCAAAGAAAACTAGATAAAAACTTGTTTATCTTTGGAGGTCCTCGGCAACGGCTGAATATTAATTTTCTGGAAGATGGATCGGTTTGCGTTCACCTGATTTAATGCCTTTAGATATTTTTTTTTTGTATGGTGAGCTCTCAAGCAAAAAATGTATGAACTGCCTGTTAATGACCTTATATCATTACAACAAAGGATAACGCAAGTGTGCAAAGAAACAACAATCGCACAATATTGGTCAGCGACTCGCTCTGTCATTGATAGGTGTATTGCTTGTCTCCAGGCTGGAGGCCATAAATTTGAACAAAATACAATATTTTATTTAATACCAATTTTGTTTTTTGCTGTTTGTGCGAAAAGAAAGTGAAAACCAGCAAATCTCCAAAATAAATTTTGAGTTGTTTTTTTGATCCACTACCACTTCCCAAAGTTTAGCCTTTTAACCTGAGAACATCATGTAGAGTTTAAAATTTAATTGATGTAATGACTTGTATGAATTCAGAAAAGATGAGATTTCACAAGTTCAACATTGTTATTGTACTTTGAAAAATAATTTGTTCTTTTTTCAAAGCTTTGTTTTAGTTAATTCAAAAGACTTATCAAATGTCTTTACACTTTTATATACAGAACACTAAGACATAGTAAATGTTCTTGCACTTTTCTAAACAGTACCCTAAGACTTGGTTTCTTCTAGAATTAAAAGGGATACAATAAAATTATTATGAAAATAATCAATATAGTAGATCCCAATGAATGTTTCTAGTAAAAAATATTATAAAAATAGCTACAATAATTACATACAGGTTAGTAGATTAAAAACTAATAGGAATGTTTATTTCACTTAACAAAATAAAAACAATGACTATTGAAGTCACATATTCTTTCATAATACATTAATTTAAAATCTGTATAAAACCTGGGATCATTAATATTAATTGGCTAGAAATGACATTTGTGGTGGTGCAGAGAGAAGATGAAGTGGAGATATACCATTCAAACCTTGATCTGGCAGAAACCAGATTTAGGGAAATGATGATGATGATTATAAACACATATTACCAAAATGTATGCGTCTGCTCTATATGTTACTACGTGTCTGGAATATTTGCATTTAATTACAATAATGACACATAGGTGAGGAAGGTAGAATTTAGAACAGGGGTTGTCAGCAACTATACTCGTCGTAATTTAATTGTGTTTTTCAAGATTATCCTAATGCCTACATTTATAGCTCAGCGTTGTCAGTGTGTGAAAAACAGAGGGGCAAGAGAAAACTGCTCAGCATAACAATTTGAGGTTATGTGGTATAGAGCACTAGGCTAAATCATGGTTTAAATTAGGAGGGATAGCCAGCACACTTACCTACGTGATACTGGAGTAGAAATTGTTTAGATATAACACTAAAAAACACAAACACATTGTTAAGTACAAGCTTTCACTGTCACAGACAGCTTCATCAGGTCAGGAGAGTAGACTGATTTCTTGGTTGAACTGTAAGGTTGACTGTCCACAGCTGACTGACTTAACAATTTGTTTATGTGTTTTTTAGTGTTATATCTAAACAATTTATACTCCAGTATCACCAAGGTAAGTGTGCTGGCTATCCCTCCTAATTTAAACCAGTATAACAATTTGCAACACTTAAATGACCTTGGAACATATCTTCCTGAATTCAAGTATAATCGATCACTTAGGAAAATCACACTATCATTAAATTTTGTCCTTTGAGTTTTATAAACTAACAAATATATATAAAGTACTTTCAAATAATATTTGAGTGTGAACAAAACTACCTTGCTCGGTCATAATCGGTAATGTATTTTTTGAAAATTAAATATTTAAATATGAGAATATACATTACATTGATTCTATTTTTTTCCATATAAGGTGGGGACACAAATATTTTAGCGAAGATTTAATCCAAGGAAGGTATGGATTGAAAGATCAAACGGAGATTGGAAAAACAATAGGTGATTGCGAGGGTGAGATCATTTATAAGTCGATCGCGACACAAAAAAGTTTGCCAACCCCCTGATTTAAAGCAAGTTTACCTATATTACTATTACATCACTTTCACCACTTTGACATAATTAAAACAAATCTTTTTAATCCTTCACGGGGTGGTAAAACATGAGATATTCAGGGTTTTATTGTACTATTACATTCACAAAAAATTATGACAAAATTAAATTGGTTAGAATTTACATTCTTTGAAATAAGCAAAAATAAAAAATAAATAGCCTTTTAATTTTTTAAGACAAAATATTTCACTTTCATCAAATTTTATAATGTGATTAAGTCCAGACTTAACAAACGTTTTTATTTCTTTTTGCCTTAAAATACTTTTTTTTAGTACTGATTCATAAAGGATTTAACATTTCCAAATTCAAGCAAAAAGCATAAAAAAAATATATAACTTAATAGGTAGTTCACATGTTGCTCTGTAAAGTGTTGTGTTTACTTCAATAATTTATTTGAGATGTTCGTTATTTTATACAGGGCTTGATTAAAACTTTTAGATGCCTTAAGCACTGAAATGATTATGGTGACCCCCAAACATGTAACTCAGAATTTAAAACATATAAAACCATCAACTAAAATCTTATGTTTCTAAGTGAGCCAGAAAATACATTTGTTGAAATAAAACATAAAAAATTCTAGATTTTACCCCTTTACAACTTTATATGTAACCAGATTAACTTGATGGACAGCTCTAAAATTAAAAGTAGGGTTATGTAACAACAAACTCTTAGCTTCACATGTGTCAAGCTTTGCTTCTCATTTAAAAAAATGAACTTCACATATATCGTTAGTTAATAAGTTATTTTTAGTTCTAAGGACACCAAATAATTCAAAGAAAAATGACAGTACAGCTGAAACAATATTTGTTGTTTAATCTCAACAGAGAGGAAAACCTATTAAGCAATAAGAGCACTAGTTTAGTAAAAATCAAAAATCCTTCGCATTTCTAGCATTAACATACATAATTTGGTTTTACATTTTATGGCTTCAAATTAAAATTTATACAAATTTTCAAAGCATGACTTGGTGCCCACATAAACTCCAGAAGAGGAATATAAAGGAAGACTAAATTAATATTGAGAATAATACAAAGAACATACAAAAAATGGGAATGTACATTTAAATCATTTTTTTTTTAAATATGTAAATATAATATTAAGATTTGTACATCACTACAAATAACTAATATTAGTACGGTCACATAAAAAATTACAGAGTAGTGGTAATAATATTTCATGCATAGCTTCGAATTTTCAAAGAAATATTCTGAGAAATATATTATCAAAGTGTAACCAAAAACTATTATAATTATTTCCATAAAATACCAACGTGTATATAATGTATAGCCAGCCTTATTTTCAGCATTTATTAACCAACTAGGAAACCAGGAAATTTATAGTTAAACATATTACAGTTTTTATTTTTATTGAGTCAAAGGAGTTAAGGGGCTGTATATAAACTATGTATGCATATTAGGAGGGGAGGAGTAGTGCTCAATGTAACTAAGCATGGCAATCGGGGAGGAGGAGGCAAATAATGTGTGACATCACATTACAATTAAGCGTATAAGGCGGTGTTCTGTGCTAATAAACTCCACTGTACACATAAAAACAATGATCGACTTCAGTAGCCGAGCTTGGTGAGCATGTTTCAATAAAAAGGTAATATAAGCTCTACAATTGAAAATACTATTTGAATAAGGAGGGGGCAAGAGGAAGTAGAGTGTGATGTAATTTTACAAGGGGGCTACCAAAATTGTGAAAATGTTTGACATGCAAGTGAGAGGTTGGGGTAAAAAAAAAACTAAATTTGTGTGACTTATTTTATGGACAGCCTCTAATTTGGTTCAATTTAGTTAGAGCTCACATTAATCACTTAAATTACTTAAGATTTTTAATATAGATGGGATAAATTCACTATTTAAAAAAATTTGAATCTTCATTTCACCAAGATCCGAATTTTAGAAATCATGAGAAAGAGCAAACATGTATTAATTATATAAATGTCTAAAAAAACCAAGGTTAATATTTTTTGTAGATTAATGCACCCATGAAAATATTTGTGTATCCAGTTAATTGGTAAATAATTAAATTAACCATGTTAGGCTAAAACAATATACAGTTCAAATTAGGATATTATTTAAAACATTTATTTCAAATACTCTTAAGGATACAAAGTTCTCATCCCTAATTTTTAATATATGTTAAGTTTTTATTGTAATTTATGGTATAATTAATTTTTGTAATACATATACTGAATATATATAAAAGGAAAAAAATCTTTAATCCCTATGAATTCAGGCTATTAAAGTAATAAAACAAATTTAAAAATCACACAACTTTTAAAAACGGATTTTAACAAAATGTCAACTGTTCAGTGTGCCCAGAAAAACTACTCCACCCTGTAATGTGTTTTTTTAATATACTATTTTATCAACCAAGCTTTTCCTGGGTGCCTGCAAGCCTTTTAACCCTTTCATCTTTATTAAATATGTACATTTGGAACTTATTTTCCTTTGTTTCTATTAACAAGTTATTTAAATCACTATCCTGTATTACTTTTACTTCATTAGGGGTTCAAATAACTAAACCTTATACAAAAAGTATATTGTTTTTGAGTAAATAAAAGCATATCGTTGCATTTCATCCAAATTCCCCATTTATATGTATATATTTTAAAATAGTCACATAAAATGCACACAAATGTTTAAAATGCCAACCCTTCTTCCCCCATTTATCCGTATGTGATTGAATAAATACAATATATTAGTATGGCCACCCAAAGTGAATTTAAAAATGGTTTAATTTTTATTGGCTAACCGATTCCTACAAACTTCTTTATATACTATGAAGTTTGTGTGTATGTTTATTTATATAAACATTTTATATCATAAAGCATATTCAACAATTAAATTATAGATATATATATAGAGGTATTTCCTAATAATTCATAAGCGTAGTTGGTATCTTTTATAAAAAGATAAATAGCCAAACTCACTATTAATCAAAAACAGTAACGTGAGTTAGTAGTAAAAATTAAAATCTAAAACAAAACTCAAAATAATGACCAAAATATAATTTAATTTTATACAACAAATATAACAAATTAAGCTAACGTAGTATATGAAAAATATATAGCTACCACAGTTATTTGAGTGTCTGAACTTGAAAGAAGTGGCAATAATACTTTTTCAACACACCTCTAAATTCCCCTGGCAGAAAAATACACATCACTGGTCTTAGTATTTTCATCATACATTTCTGACTGTACATCTTTTATAACAAGATATTGTTTTATAATTAATAGCTATTTACACTAGATTTTGCCACTGTATTACAAAATTTCAGACAAACAAGGGTTTTATTTAACAATATTTAAATAAATGTACACAACATAATTAATATTTACAAATTCAGAGTTTGTATCGCAACATGTGTTTTCACACTTCGGTATGTTACAGTAACCCTCCTGTGGATTATTAAGTTGAAGCACTTGATTTAAGTCAATTCTTCTTTAATTGGCAGAAAACATTTGCTGTTGGCTTGTATCACTTTCAAAGTCACACCAAGCATTATTCATCTCCATGAACACTAGTTTGGCAATATTTTCGTTTGGAGTACCCATTTGCTGAAATGAGATTTTTTTATATATATATAATGACTACATCTTTGCATTTTAAATGTAAAACGAATAAAAATACATATCTCATTCATATCCCATATAGAGCTTTAAGTGACTGATAGCTAGAACACTGAAATATCACTAGGTGTGTTTTTACTAACTTTTAATTAGCACATTAATATAAATATCTATCAAAATATTTTAAAAGTTTACTTGAACATTTTTTATGCATTGCGAAATAAAACAAAATTTAATCTTTTCCCAGAATTGAATACTTGGCCTTTTATTTGTAAATAATGGTCAATTATGTGGATTTTAATTAACTATATTCAAACTATAATTATTTTTTTATTTATTTGCATAAAACATGATTGTGTGTCTGAAATTGCCAGAAAAAATTGTATCAACTACACTATTATAATTTACTTCTTAATATTCCTATAACAAATCAAAGTTTCTAGTCCAGAAAAATTTGTTCTAGAGTTATGAATTTTAAGTGCCAGAAATCTCAGCAATTTTCCAACAAAGAAAAAGTAAAATGTCAACAATGAGTAGACACAGCCTTAACTATGCAGCTCAATGTGGAACACTAAGCAAATGAGAGCCAACCACTATATTTATCCTGTGCCTAATGGCAATAAAAACTTGAAGAATAAGATTTGTTTGCATCAATAGTGTCCAACCAGATTTTAAAGACAGTGAGCCTCCATAAAGGTAAGTTCCTTATTTTTGGAAATGAGATGTTTGAATCCTCAATTTCTTGAATCCATCCATTACTGTTTCCAGCCTGTGGCCTGGGTTAGTTTTTTATTAAAGCCATATATTTTCCACTATCTGCTTGCTAGGCTAGCCATAGCTTCATATGCCTTATAATCTAACAGACACAACATCCAATCCCCGACCATTAATTTAACAATGTGAAAGGTTAAACCCACATTTCACCAACAATACGTTTTTCAGCCATGCCGGGAATCAAAACTTAGTTCAGTAGACACGCACACTACCGACTGAGCCGAGGTGCCAGATTCCTTGAACCCTATGATTCCTAAAGATCTCAAAAAAGTCTCTCTAATACAATTATAAAAACCTAGATTTGATATAACAATTTTAAGAAATTGGTAAAACAAATGTTAGAGACCTGCGTGGTTCAGAGAGCAACAAAATGACAAAAGAGGTCAAAATTGCATGAATATAATTAATTTATTAAAAGTGTATTCTCTTTGTGGTTAATGAGGTATCGAGAAATATAGGATTCAACCCATTTATAGATATTTTAAAAGTGTCAAACCTTGTCTGGATGGACAGCTAAACATGCGCGGCGGTAAGCCTTCTTCACGTCTGATGGTGTAATTAACTGATGCATTTCCACTGGCTTCCACTTGCAATCCTCCCAAAGTATGGTATGCATTGAACAGAGAAGGGCTCTGATATTGTGAGTTTTTCCTTCAGTCCACTCCAAGATCTGAAAAATAATAAAAACAGAATTACTTAAATACTTTGAAAGGACAGAAAAGAAATGTCTACACATTTACCAACACTAACTGTTGACTCTCCTGACCTGATGAAGCTGTCTGTGACAGTGAAAGCTTGTCCTTAAAAATGTGTTTATGTGTTTTTAGTGTTATATCTTCTCCAGTATCACGTAGGTAAGTGTGCTGGCTATCCCTCCTAATTTAAACCATGATTTAGCCTAGTGCTCTATACCACATAACTGTTGATAAGCAATCTCAATCCATTAGATAATCTCTGCTCTACTCTTTTTTGATAAAAAAAATGAACCCAATGTACTTTGAAAATTGCTGTGCCAGATGTGCTAGATTGTGTTTTGAATGGAAACGTTTGGACCTACCAAACTTTGGTAAAAGTGATTAACTTTTCATAAAAACTTGAAGTCAACATTAACATGTATTTTGTGCAATATATTAGTTTTATTCATTGCAATGTAAAGGTGATGTATTTATTTACCTTGAGTTTCTCTGGGTCCATATCTTTGGCAATATCTTCTTTCCTCATTTCGTTAATAGTGCGAGGACCAGACTCTTTCTTTGAAGCAAACTGATAGCCTTGGCTCCCTAACAAGTCACCAAATACATCTCCAGATCTCCTCTCTTTACCATTTTTTCCTGCATGAAATACAATACTGTTGTAATAATTTTGAAATTTACTATTTAATTTAGTTATAACTCTGCTAGGGCTGGCAGGGGCTATCAACCCCTTTGCCACTAGGCTGATGCCGATCTTGCCAATCGTCGGGTTTATTTATTTACAATATTACAAAGGTAGTATACAAAAAACACATACATTTTTGAATATAAATACTTTTTTGTTGATTAAATTATTAGAAAAGTTATGTATAAATATGAGATATAATCATAATAAGAAACTTAAATATGCTGTGGAGACTATTTGAAAAAGGGAGAGGGGCAAGTACAAAGTAGGTAAGTCTTTGATTTTTTTTTATACATCCATTACTGTTTCAGCTTATGGTCTGGGTCAGTTTTTTATTCAAGCCTACTGGCTTGCTAGATCTGTCGTAGCTTCAAATGCTTTATAATCTAACTTAAGGCCAGGACAGGCACAACATCCAGTCCTCAGCTGTTAATTTATCACTGTGAAAGAGTAAGCTCACACTTCACCAATGATGTATTTTTCGGCATGCCGAGAATCGAACCCGGGACGCTTAGTTCAGTAGGCAGACACACTACCGACTGAGACCGCTTTAATGTAAATCTAAAATGCTTCCCTGTGAACATTAATAATTTATAAAGGAAAAATGGTTGCAAATTGCTATACTAAATTAAACAATGAAAGGAGTGATAGAAGAATGAGGCCTACACACTTACCAGAAAACTGTAGGCCTCAAAGTTCACAATTAAAACACATAATTATGTAATTTTTGAGGTGAATAGGTCCCCTTCTTTAATAAAAGAGAGTAAAACAGTTTTTTTTACTCTCTTCTGTTGAAATAGGGAACTCATGTACCCTTAAAATTACATAATTATGTGTTTTAATTGTGAACTTTGAGGCCTACAGTTTTCTGGTAAGTGTGTAGGCCTCATTCTTCTATCCTCCTTTCATTGTTTACTTTAATGATTTAATTATGATATTTATTTCAAAACTAGTATAAAGTTAAAAAATAGTAAGGTTTTAAAAATGAAAATACTAATATTTTTTTATGTAAATAATAGAGATTGAATCATTAAAAGTTCAGTGACAGTTATAAGAAAGAATTTGAGAAAATTTTGACCAAAATTAAGTTTTGCTCTTTGACAATATTTTCTCTTAATTGAGATATGAGATGTAGAATAAAAATTGATTTAAAATACAATCACAATTAGAAATTTTTATATAAATCAATGTTTTAAATTAGGAGGGATAGCTGTCAAAGAGCAAATCTTATCAACTTAATTTATGTCAGGATTTTATCAAATTATTTTTTATAAATTGTCATATAACTTTTAATGATTCAATCCATATTATTTACATAAAAACAATATTAGTATTTTCATTTTTAAAGCCTTATTATATCTTATTGAAAAGACACCCTGCTTAAAATAAGATTTTAGAATGTTTTCATCAATGTTAGTACAAAGTAATTCAATGGCTGAGATTCTGTTTATTTGTTTTCATCTTTTCCATGAAGAGTACGTAATAATAATTATTATTTATATTTTAAATAATATACTTTAACCAACGATATATCTGTATTAGGAAAAGTCATATTGTGTTCTTTCTATTTATGTTTCTATTCACCTTTATCTTACCTTTTTCCAAATTCAATACAATTACCTCAAAGTGAAATGAGGTTTTCCTTATAGAGATATTATATATCAGCATCCAATGTCTATTTCATGTGTTTGTCCTTTATGTTATTCCTTTTACATGTTCCTGTCTAAGTGTCCTTATATTTATTTTCTTTAAAAGTTTTCTTTTTCTCCCTCTTGTGTTATGTGGTTTCCTCTTTTAGGGAGTATACATATTATTTTAAAGTCATAAATTTATAAAATAAGCAAAAAAAGATGAACAATTATATAATATATGAACAATACAGTAGACATGAACCAATGTTAATTTTCTTTTGTACTGCCACCCCTTAAATCTACCCTCTCACTCTTTCATACACAAAGTGTCGACCTTAAAATTACCATCTAGTATCTCTCTCACACTCACTTTGTCTCTCTCACAGCCAAGTATTAGTCACCAGACTCTCCTTTCAAGCATGACCAATAAACAGTCTCCACTTCACCATTCTCTGCAAGGACCATGTTGTCTGCTACCTTGCTCACTAACCTTCTAGCCTACACAGTTCAAAAGATCGGTGTATAAGTCCATTCATCAGCATGGAGATTGTGCCATAATCAGCCAATGGCTGATCAGATTGAGAGTCGGCATTTGCCCCAGCCTAAATTATGCTGATAAAAATCCAGTCAGGTAAAAGAATAAAGGTTACTTTAGAGTTTAGGATGTAAATCTTAAGTATTCCTGTCTTTGTTTCTTCTAGAGACTGGGCAGTCAGAATCAGGTGTCTAAGGGTATAACTCACCTGGCTCCTGCTTGCCACCCATTGCGGTATCGAAATGCACGCGGTTGTAGTCGGCTCGAGTTGTTTCATTGGGAGACTTAGCCTGATGATGAGGAGTCCCCACAGGAGTGTACCCAGGCATGGGTGAAGTGTTACCTGGAATACTCTGCAACATTAAAAAAAAATTAAAGCCTTTTGATGTTGATTAGTTTCTCAACATATAACGGCATATTTCCAACCACCACCACCACCATCACCACCACCATCATCTAATCTAGTCCAACCACCTCCTATTTTCAATAGTATCTTTAAAAAAAATGAACAAAAATTTGACTTTGAACTTACATCACCTTTAATGAGTTGGATTCTAAGTAATGATTTTAGCAAAAATGTGCAATAACATGAAGCCAATCCTTAGAAGTAGAACATTTCTTTGCAATTCTTGATGTGTTTCATGTAGCGTCTAAGTATTCAAATGGATTCCATGAGGAAACATAGCACCCATGAAGCCGTAAAGCTCTAACCTATGGCCTTAAAGAACTTGAAACTGCCTGGCCACCAGATCCTGGCTCACTATTCAAACATATGCTGAGCCACTTAAATCGTCAGCTATATATGAGTGCTCAATTGAGATCACAAGCTATCAGAGGACACAGCCACCTTTGACTCAGGGGGTCTTTATGATGCCAATAGTATATATGAGCATATCTCGATAGAGTAAATAGCCAAGCTATTATATTTCTTAACCACGCTTATAGCCGTGTCCAGGTGTCATTTTTCACTCTAATGAATATGATATTTAAATGAGGCAATAACAGTAACTAACAAATTAAACAATGAAAGGAGAATAGAAGGGCAATAACTAAACACTTACCAGAAAACTGTAGCCCTCACAATTAAAATACAACAAAACTCATAATTATGAAATTTTTGGGGTACATTAGTCCCTTTCTTCAGCAGAAGAGAATAAAGCTTGATTCACACGTTAGACGAAAATAGAAAGCAGAATCTGCCTTAGAGGTGCAGCAATTTACACACTTTAAGTTGACCCATGATGCATTACAATACTAATTTAAAACAGCTGACTATCAACAGATTTTATTTTCTAGTAGATAGATAGATATTTTAAATCAGTGTTCCGATGAATGTTTACAAATTATAATGCTGTGTCGTAGCACAATCCAATAAATCGATACCGACATTTTACAATAAAGGGTTATTTAAAATCTCCTCGCAACGGCCAACAAAGCTGTCTACTAGTTTCTGACTGTAGAGCGCATTCCTTGTCAAATGCACATCCGCACTGATTTAAGATGGTTGGTTCTAAGATTTGATTGGTTCTCCTGTGCCTAAAATATTGAGCAGAGTGGACAAAGTAAAGAATAGTTGAATTCAGCAGAACAGATCGCGCCGATTAAACAGAAATCTTGTGATTGTCTTAGAGCACGTCACATGACGTTTCTGTTCTGCGCTATTTTTTCAGCGAACATGTGAATCCACAGTAAAACACAAACGTGACTATGGCAGTATGGCTATAGGTTGATCATGGTCACTTAGATCAGTATCGGCTTAGACCATGATCAACCTATAGCCATGCTTCCATAGTCCAGTCTGTTTTACTCTTTTCTGGTGAAGAAGGTGACTGATTTACATCAAAAATTACATAATTATGTGTTTTAATTGTGAATTTTGAGGCCTACAGTACAGTCAACCCTCCTTTCAATATTTAATTCAATATAGCTGCTCAGTGCAATTTTTCCTTTGTTTAAGTTACAAACAAATATAATGGCTTGGCTATTAAATCTGCCATTTTATAGCGATATTGGTAAATTTGGTTTCCTCTGCCTTACCTGGGATGGCCTGTGTTGGGGGGAGCCCCCTGACCCAAGGTTAATTGGGCTGCCTGCTCGGGGAGTGCCATTTATAGGTGTCGTGGGTTTGGATCCTCCTGCCCAGCCAGCATTGAGGTTTGCTCCTAGATTACCTACACAAATGTTTGAAACATCACATATTAAAATGCTGATGAGAATAAAGGAATATCGGAAAAAGACACAAGAAAATGCCAAGAAATAAAAAGATAAACACAATATGGTATGCACACCCAAAATAATGTTCAAATAGCATTCACAGCTTACAAATCTATTTGGTTTGTAATGAAGATAGAATGTAATTTTATAAACATCCTAAATCCTAATAGATTGAAAATTGAGAAGAAAGAATGATATATCTAAAGGGACAGACAGAATATGGCTTACAAACAAAAAATATATTATATAGTATTTAAATGTTTGTGAGAATGGTTTTTTTTTTCTTTTATTTGTGAATTATTAAAAAAGAATCTATTAAGTTGTTTCAAGGACAAAATGTCTGATGTTATAAAAACATGATTTAATCAATACCAACAAATGAAAGGACACCATTTTCAATCTCCTTTTTATCTAAATTAATAAAATAAAGAGTGTCTGTTTATCATGAGTATTGTGCAATATCTACCACACATAAAATGCTGAAATTTAACAATTAGTAGTCTCTGTGAACCAAAACTTTAATTTTAAATATTGTATTTGATTTTTTTAAATTTATTAATAACTGGGCCTAAATAAATTAAAGAGATATTTTTCCTGTTCGTTTGAAACAAAGAAAAGCGTTGCCCGGGATAGCCATGCAATGAATTGTGTGGTTAGCCCGGGCAGTAGTGGGTACTCATGCTGCTAGTTGATTATAAAATGAATAGTTGCCTAATGGCTTAGAATTATATTAAAACTGTGTGAAACACTTCTTAAATAAATGCAAAGTATTGATAATTGTTAAAGTCCCCCCCCCAGTTTTACTAGTTGTTCAAGGAAAATGCTTATGTACTAATTATGCTAATGATAATAAAATGAATGGCTTGAAAATGTGTAATAATACAGGGTAGAAACATTGTTCAATAATGTAAAGCAAGTGATAGCGAAGGAAGCCAGTTGAAAGGATAGTTATATTAGGTATATATAGAAACAAACACACTTCTCTCTTCTTTTCTTATTAAACTTTTACACTTCAGACTTCCACAGTTACACATTGTTTTGAATTTTAGGAAATATTCCTTTTTCATATGAAAAGAAACATTAAAAATACACAAAACACAAAGAAAGACACATTATGGAACTTCTTTGTGTGGTTTGTGTGTCTTTAATGTGTCTCTTCATATAAAAAAGGAATATTTTCTAAAATTTAAAAAAATGTGTAACTGTGGAAATTTGAAGCGGCGGGGAGTGTAAAAAAAATTAATGTAGTTAGGAAATAAGTGTGCTTATTCCTATATAGGCCTAATCTAACTACCCTTTCAGGTTGGCTTCCTTCACTATCACTTACTTTACATTACTGTACATTGTTTCTACATTGACTACTTATACAAATTACTCTAACGAGTTAAGGATGAGGAATGTTGAATTTAGAGGAAGTGTACCCGCATTTGTGTGAAGGGAAAGTGGAAAACCATTTTGGAAATCCCCCCTGAGTACACCCGACCAAGATTCGAACTCCGATTTCTTTGTCACTGGCAGTCTAGTATAACACGAAAGTGACGCTTTAGATCATGCGACCACCAAAGCATGTCACTTATACTAAACAAATTATAAATACAAATTTGAATGTGGACTGAGAAAACTGACCAATATCAGCAAAAGGATCGCGCGCCCTGCTCTCCAAATTGGGTGTACTGGCATTGCGTGGGATGGAGGCAGGCATAGGGCTAAGCCCTGGGGCAGCAGTCTGTGGGGTTGCAAGACCATCCCAACTTCCCAGTAAGTTTGGTGCGGGAGGCTTGGGTGTCTGTGCCTGTCTCGTGGGTGTGTCCTGGTTCAAGGGAAATGCTGGAACAGACCCCTGCAACAAATTGTATGATTTGTGTTGCATCACTCCACAATAGTTAATGTGAGTCGTCATATGTGATGTGTGTTGATAAATAATAACATAGTTGGTAGGTACTATTTATCATATCAACACATCTAAAAGTTAAATTAAAACTTAGATTAGAAATATATTTATACCCAAATAAACTACTATTGTCAGTGCCCCCAGGCCCCCCCCCCCCCCCCCACCCCCCCCNNNNCCCCATTACCTCAGACATTAAAAATCAAAAAGAAATGTTTTATTATGAACATGCATTTTATTAAATAAATAAAAGATTCAAATTATTATTATCTTTCAAATTACCAAACCCTTCTTTCACCTCTGACAAGCTGTGTATTAATCACAATTTGTGAATGTGTGGAATGCTGGGCCTCCACCGTAGTACGGATTCCATGTTAAACTGTAGGTCCTCCATTTCATCTTACAATTACCCTACCATTACACATTAGCTTAAGTGTATATAGACCGAACGGGTATTAAGACACAGTGCTAATGATAATATTATCTTCCAAGACTTCCTTGTACTAAATAATAATTTAAAAAAAAATTGTAGTTCTAACTAAATCTAACATTGAAAGTAGGCTAGAAAGGCAAGGCCTACACACTTATCAGAAAATTGTAGGCCTCAAAAGTTCACAATTTTCAGCCAAGTGTATAGGCTGTTTGGTGCCATTTTTCCTTTGTAGTTCTAACTATAAGAGTTTTGGGATGAATTAATAAAGTGGAGTATACTTAGCCTTTCTTACAAACCTAAATACTAAATTGGTAAATAAAACCTAAACTCACAGTTGCTTGAGCATCACTCCCTCCGAATGGGTCGAAAAGGAAGTCATTCTTTGGTGCATGGCTCTGCTGTGACTTGGCAGGTCCGCGAAGTAGACCTTGAAGATCACCAAACTCACCCTCACCAGTGGAGGGAGCTGAACCGAAGCCGCCTAATAGGTCCACATTACTGGCTGGTTGTGCATTAACACCTGATCGCATACTAGTTGACAAGTTCAAAAAATCTACACCTGCATCACCATCACCACACCCTCCATTGATGCCCAACAAATCAACTTCAGGAGAAGGTGTAGGCTTACAAGTTGCAGCTTCTCTGCCACTATCCAATAAATCTTCTCTTTCTTCTGTAGGCGGCTGAAGAAAAATTATAAAAAGCCAAATCAATATGTATAAAATGTTAAAAATAAAACTATATAATGTAGATCAAGTATATACAACCCATTCATTTCTGTTAGTGAAGGGTTCCTAATGATCTCTTAAAGAGTTGAGGATGCTGACCCAAGATACTAATGGTTTAAACCTTGGTGTTTCGAAGAAAAGTATTTTCATTTTCTCTCCAATCCAATACTTTTTATATAAATTACCTTCATTAGCCTGTTTCCTTAGGTTATATGATGACATTATTGATGCACAGTTTTGACATCAAGCTGTATTATTAATTATGTTTTAAAGTTGGAACTGCAATTAATACTGATATCAAATTCATTAAACATGCAGTATAAGTCTTTGAGTCAACTCAAAGCCTGAAAATTTAGAATGTCAAAATATAATTTATTTTAACTATCAACTACTCATTCAGCCGCTTGATCTAAGGCACCGTCCTCGTAAAAGTCTAGGCTGCCGAAGATTGGGTGCCAGGATTCGATCCCGGTCGGGTGCATTGAGTTTTTTTCCTAAATGTTTTTTCACTCTTCCTTCACACAAATGCGGGTACATTTCCTCTAAATTCAATCTTCCTAACCACTACCACATTAGTGTGATTGTTATCTAGGCATATAAATCAAACATGGTAAAACACAGTGTTAAAAAACCTTCTCAGTTTAAATAAGGATTTAGTATTTCAAATTTCTATGGAGTTTAGAGTCAAGTTTTAAATATGTATTTGGGCTATTCAGATTTATAGGCTCAGAAATCTTGAGCTTAATTATTAAAGGATATTTATTTACCGTATATTGTATTTGGCTTATGTGTCTGGTGATTAATAACTAATTGTTTATTCTTCTTTAAAGTTGTTTGGATGTGATTTGTGAGGTGAGGAAAAACCCAAAAATTGGGTATTGTGGAGATGAGAATAGTAAAATTGATGTTAACAACTGAGTAAACTGAATGTTGAATGGAGGAGAGTATAAGGTTTAGACAAGGAAGATATATAAAGCCATCTCTTTGTATAAATGTTAGAACACAAATCATCACGTGCAAGACAGTATCAATTACAGCTGGATTAAATAGTGTTCTATATACATCTTTTTTTAGCACTGCATTTTACCACCCATTTGGGTTATACACCTATGTACTAATTACTGTAATAGGTTAGGAAAGAGGAAGTTTGAATTTAGAGGAAGTGTACTCTCATTTGTGTGGAGAGAGTGGGAAATTTTTTTGGGAAAAAACATCCTAAGTACACCCAACCAGGATCAAATCGTGTTCTCCCCATTAGTGGCAGTCCAGTGTATTTTGAGAGTGACGACTCAAGCCATGCAGCCACCGAAGCAGGTCTTTCCATTATTTATTATAGTGAAAATTATTTACTCTGTCAGAATCAGAGCCACTGCTGTCCCTGTATTCTCTGGTGTTGAGACGAGGAGTGGGTGGAGCTGGCCTAAGAGGAGCACGAGGAACACGTGGTGGCACCACAGGGGAGTCATTCTGTGTTCCTGGTGGGTTCACTGCAAATTAACACATATTACTCTCTCTCTCTCTATATATATATATATATATAGGCTATAGGAGTATGTAAGGTCCACTTATTAAATGAGAAGAAGACTCAAAGCGAATATATGACAGCCAAATCAAAGGAATGAAAATATAAGAACACAGTTCCCACTTTGCATTCCTGCCATAAGACAAAGAGGTGATGGCTGCCTCTTGAAGAAAATTGATTGTTACCACCTAGTCCCCCAACCTAAGTATCATTATATCAGAAATCAAAACTCATCAATAAGAGGGAGTGGGAAACACACAAAAATCAACTTCCTAAATGAGGAAACAAAATGACACAAAAGGCAGCCATTACCTCTTTGTCCAGTCACAGCAATGTGAAGTATGAACCGTGTTTTTATTCTCCTTGTAAAAGCCATATTGTGTTTGTTCCTTTTATATGTTTCTATCCACCTTCCTGTACCTTCTTACGAATATAATTAGAAAATGTTTAGTTAAACAAACAATTTAAATACTTAATTATAACTTGATAAATCAAGTTGGTATCTTAACATGAAATTCAAAGTAGATCCTTAGTTATTCGAAATAAAGGGGCGGACCAAAATTTAGGATAGTTGGAAAATTCAAGTTGTGTTGGTAAAAATATATATTAATTCAGAAACATGTTTTATGATGATAAGATTTACTGAACAGGTATAAAATAATTATATAATACAGTTATGTACTACAAACCTCATGGAGCTAGGTAGCACATGGAGCCAAATACCCGAAGACAGGAGATAATAATACAGGAAAATCAGTGTATATATTTTGTTGAGTTTGATAATAAACATAAAGGCACATGTCTTGCTTGTCTTTATTACCCAATTATCAAGATCCTGGGATGGGGGGGGAAGCAAATGGTCAGGTAACAACTAAAGTTAGGACGGTTAAGTTAAAGTAAGGAATTCATGAAAATGTTGTTTTCAGTAATTTATGGGGTAGCTGTGAAAGAATGAAACTCTGGGAAAATTGAATTCCACCCGTTACACCTGCCTCGCAAAAATATATACATTTATTGGTTAAGCGAAGTTCTAATGTACTTAAAATTTATTTAATATGAATACAGATTTGTAGTGTACAGCCCATTTCACCTGTAAGGCAGTTTCATAGCGGCAGATCACTTGAGAAGCGTTTGATGCATTATGGCTCCTCCTCCCTCCCCTCCCCCTTAGTATACCACTTATCTGTACCCTTGTTGAAGCCAAAAATTCAATTAATGTGTGCTTCAATGAACCACTTTTGAGCCAATTATCCATTTTGTCAAATTAAAATGAAACAAATATTTCAATTATTAATAACTCGTAATATTACTATAAGATAGTCAAAAAACACCATAAATTAACTAAACACTAGCAGCAAACAGCAAAACAAACAACAAGTTAATCGCGAGGACTGAGCACTATTGACAGCAGAGATGTAAGTTGACAGTTTATGACTTTGATGTCAAATGTCATAGCTGTGACAAAGGCAGGCCTACTTTGATTGGACTGGTGGAAGTAACCTTAATCCTGCTTGGGATAAGATCCCTTCTTCTCAAAATAGAGCACAGTGGTGGTTTTATCAGAGACTGTTAAGGCAACTTAGTCTGTCATTCTTGTACTCTTAAGAAGCTCTTTCCCATAATATTTATATTATCCCTAAGTTCCATTCTGCGGACCAACTGACATACCATCGCAAACTACTGGTGGTCTGTGGACCATAGATTGAGAACCAAGGTTGTAAAGAAGTAGACTTACCTTGACAAATTACATTATGATTGCCATATTTTATAAGATATAACATTTTAGAATAATGGAAGGCAAGCTTGTTACCTTAGAGGGTAGACAAAGGGAACCTAACAGCTCAGAATGGCAATATAATTGAACATGAATGAGTATTTCATCTCTATCTGAAAAGTTTTGTAATTGTCATAAAAAAAGGAATTAACTAAAAATTAATACATGTCTATGAAAAAACAAGTTCAGGAGGGGATGTGTTAAATTGACACTAAGAATTCCTAAAATATAAATTTTTAAAAAATGTGGAGAGATGGGGTTGAAAGTAGAATAGAATTAATCTTTGTCTAATGATAGTACTTTAAAGTGCAAATAATATTCTTTAGTTTGTTTATATTTCGAATATTGTAAATAAAAACAAAAAATAAATTGTAATTAATTAATATTTAAGAAATAAGATTGACATAAAATAAACTTCAGTTAAAATACTGCCGACATCTTACCAAATGTGTCAAAGTTGTCATCCTTCTCAATTTTTGACGAGAAGAGAATGTCAGGAGTGATATTACGGGAGGTATGATCTCTCCAAGGCATGGGTTTATTAGGTCGCCTTTCGTCATCCGAGACAAACACGTTTATAACGACAAGAAACCTTTCTTGATAATGCTCAGCATCGCCTATGTCATCCAGTTCACTCCTGGTCAGAAAAAGAGAAAAAAAACAGCTTATAAAATCTCTTATCAAAACATAACCTAAAGATTAACGTATAATTTATGTTATATTCTTAATAAGTAACAAATATGTTCAAGTATGTCTTAGATATGATTTTTATTTTCATTTATTTAAGGTATTTAACATGCACTTTCTGAAACAACTGAATATATCAGCCCACAACTTACAAACTAACTCAAATCTATAAACAGGCACAACATCCAGCATTCGGCTGCTAATTCATCATTGTGAAAAGAGAAACCCACATTTTACCAATGATAATTTTTTCAGCTGTGCCAGGAATAAAACCTAGGACCTTTAGCTATGTAAATACACACACACACTAATTTACTTTATATCCATTACTGTTTCCAGCCTACTGTCCGGGTCACTTTTTTATTCAAGGAATATATTTTACACTACTGACTTGCTATTGAGCTCAAAAAGGCTCAACCATTAACTTGATTACTTTACATTGATGGTAAAATTAGGTACGGAAACAAGACTTAAAACCCACTTTTACAAAAATTTTGTTATTTAAAATCAGAGATGTCACAATTCCTGCTGTCTAAATTTTGATTTTTAAATTTTAACCATAAATTTTCAATTTTAATTCAGATTACTTTAAGATTTTACAATTTCAATATTTTCTAAATACCCTATCTCGCATGCTTTCTTTTTTACCACTGCGTCTTATTACCCATTAGAGTTATATGCTTATGTACTAACTATGCCATTGGTTTTAAGGATAAGGAAGGTTATATTTATAGGAAGTGTACCCACATGTGTGTGGAGGAAGAGGGAAAACAATTTTGGTAGTCTGGATTTGGTTACACTGGCTTGGATCTGAGATAATCTATTTTTAACTATATATTATACTAGCCACTTTGGTGGTCTAAGGCGCTACTCTCGCAAAAGATTATACTGCTGAAGATAGGGAAATTGGGGTTCGATCCTGTTCTGGTGTACTGTGGGTGGTTTTTCCTAAATAATTTTCCACTTTCCCTCCATTCAAATGTGAGTACACATCCTCCAAATTCAGCTCTTCCTAATCATTAGTACATTAATGTAATTAATACATAGACCCAAGCAAGTAGTAAAATGCCATGCTAAAAAAAACAATATATATATTCCTTCTTTGCTTAAATCAATACTGTATCAATATTGTATGTGTTCCGATCCCTCTTTTCTGTGCCTTCCATTTAAAGATGTGTTATTTACACATTACTAATAGTTGCCAAACTAACTCTCCAGTATAGGTAATCGAAAAAAAAGCGTTAATGAAAAAAGCCCACATGAAAATTTCAAACAAAGAGAACCCCATGGTTATATATATATATATATATATGCATAGGAAAAGTTCCCACAGCGCGTTAGGTTAGGTTAGCTATCCAGCCATAGTATTATTAAGTGTATACTGTTGATTTATGTCGTGTAGTGAGTGATGATCTCACCACACGTGAAGTGTGTACAGTTATTTATCTTCATGCAAAAAAAAAAAAGTGCTGTCGAGATTCATCATCAACTCTGCGAGGTTTATAGACCAAACATTATTAGTGAAGGGGGATCATTTGTGTGTATCTTGTGCTGCTTTAAAAGAATCACCAGTCTATTAAAAGAATTTGACTTACTTGTTAAATCTGAGACTGGTCTCCTCTTCAGCAATGAAGCCAGTGTGAAACTGCAACTGAGCAATCTTGATGCCAGTGGGACGACCCTGAGACATAACACCTCCTAGAAGATGCCTTGCGTGATAAGCTATCACAGTCACATCTCCTAAGATGGTAATGTTCAAGGGCAGCGTCATCTGAAACAGGGCCCGCTGCACACTTCAGGGGTCACAAAATTGTTCATGGGCACCATGCGATTGGGGACACATCACAACATTCACTGTCAGAAATGCTTTGTTAAGCTCCTCGTGACAGGTGTCTCTATTTCATTAGGCATGCACCCACAATTTAGAGTTTAAACCCATCAACCTTGATGTCTAAGTAAGTTATGAACTGTTTTACAGCCCGTAGTTGGAATATAATATACTAATGACAATAAATATCATTAGAAGGCCCGTTTTATTTACTTCACTAATGGTTGAAATTATACTAGTTAACATATAAAGAGAAATTCACAGTAATTTATTCAGATATTGATTAAATCTGACACCTGAACATGAGAAGTGAACCCAATTCCTGTGTCCAAGTATCATTTTTCAACTATATTCAAAGTTATTAGTTATTACCTTAGTTTTTAGTTGGAAATTTCAAAATCCAAAACAATACTAATCCTAAATCATTTGGCCCTTAACAAAATTTGTAAAACAATTGTTTGGTTTTATTTTCAACAGGGTGTCTAATGAGTTGGAGAAACAAAAATTAGTGACTTTTTGGTGACCTTTGTTGATCCCAAAATTACTTTGGTAAACTGTTGAACATTATATAATGCATATATAAGCATAATGCACTCACTCACATGCAAAATTAAACTTTAGTTAGTCCTTGGTATCATGGTAAAAAACAATCATACAACTTGTGGCTAGCACGACTTTTGATGCGTTCGCGTTGTTACAATGTGTAGGTCAAACAAATATTTAAGTGACTTTATGACAAAAATATTGAAAATTCATTACTTTCCAGAGACTTTTGTGACCTTTTTGCAATAGTGACTTTTATGATTTCCCCCCACCCCCCCAATAAAGTGACTTTCATGATCCAGTAGACACCCTGTACAAGCAAAATGGTGTCTCAACTTTGTGTGTTGTCCTCGTTCCAACTACTACTCACTAAACACATGTTTTCAAAACATCTATAAGTGTTTTATAAATGTTTAATTTCACACATTTTATTATAGGAATGAAGCAAATAAAAACTTTATTTCAATCAAAATAGTGAACTTCACAGGTTAAGCAAACAATATGAGCTGTTTTTTTTAAATATATTTTTCCTAACTATGCTTATATTAACAAACAAAATGGTTAGGATAGGTTCAATAAATGTTGTTTACAATCTCTACACTTATCATCAAAAGTATTTATTTACAATTAAAACTAATACCAAAAACAAAGTAGAGAAGTGTAAAATTAGCTTTAGTCTAAATCACTAAGTTTAACCTTGCACAGCCTTAATAATTATTAAGATAATCTTTTTATATAATCATGTAAATTTGTATTTTTTTTAAATAATGATTTTATTTTGCCTTTTTACTTAATTCTTATCAATTTCCATGATTATTAAATAAGCCATTGGGCCTCCTCATTGTTTAATATTTTAACATCATTATATTAGCAAAGATTTAAAAACGGCATTGAAATGCTTTGGAAAACCCAAGTACAGTATTTCTATGAAAATCATACATTTTGAGAATATGAGTATGACGAGTGTCCTACTCACTTTGCCTTCTGCAATATTGAACAGTCTCATTCGCTCATATTCCTGTAGTGTAGATAATACAAGATCATCCCCTTGGTATACTTCTATGTAGGGTCGACAACCATCTCTATAACAATTTAGTGACTATTTAGAAAAAAACATACTTTAGTGTACTTAAATAAGGGAAAAACCTAACATTCATCACAATATATAAAATATATCTTTTGAAGAAGGTACAGAAAAGGTGGATAGAAACATATAAAAGAGACAAAAAAATATGAACTCTACAATGAAAAGAAGAACACAGTTCATACTTTACAATGCTGCCACTGGGCAAAGAGCTAATGGTTGCCTCTTAAAGGAAATTGATCATCACTGCCCAATCCCCCGACCTAGGTTTCATTCTATCGGAACTCATCAGGGAGAAGTGTGAAACATGCTATAATAGCATCGAAATATTGATCTGTGTGTAAATGTGTGTTAGTGTTTTTACTTTTTTTTGTGCTCTACCATTTCCCTAATATTCTATAATTTTATTTATTACTAAATGTTTTTGCTCAATGCACTTTATTTCATACATATAACAGTGGAAATTACAGTTCATAAAAATATGAGGCCCTAAAAAAACACAATGTTCATAAGTAGAGATTACAACAAACCACAATTATTATAATGCGTACAAACGGAAATTACAGTTCATAAAAATAGTATGAAGTATTATTATTATTATTATTATTAAGGTTTAGAGGCCCATCGACACATTGAGGTCATTAGGGCCTTGAAATATATTAAAACTTAGTATAATCCCCATAGGGGATAAACGAAGTAATTTTCCTGCAGAGTATACAGGAAAATACACAAAATAGTAAAAGATATAGATAAAAGATAAAATACCCATTTAAGACACTCCATAGGAGTGCTCAAATGGGCTCTTAGTACAAATGAGTGATACACTTGCTAAAAAAAACCACAGGTGTATCACTCCGATAAGAAGACACAACAAACATATTAAAGCTATATGTGAGTTAAAAAGACAAAACACACATATTAAAACAATATGAAGGTTAAAGAGACAAAACAAACATTTTAAAATGTACTAAAATGTTAAAAAGGTCTCAATATGAGATAAAATCCAGATGAGTCACTTTATGAAAGTGACTCAAATGGCATTAAAAAGATCCGCCTGGCGTATAAAACGGAGTAAACATATAACTCCATCCGCGCTATCGCGTAATAAAAAGCGTAAGTCACCATTAAAATCAAGAGCCAGGCGGATAGGGGCTAGTTTGCGACACTCCACCAAAATGTGATACACACTTAGGGGAGCATCGCAAAACTCACACACTGGGGGTGGGTCCCCTCTCAATAAAAACCCATGGGTCAATGATGTATGTCCGACGCGGAGCCTCGTCACGATGACCTCCTCTCTTCTAGACTTTCGTATAGAAGAGGGCCACCGCGACACACCGTCCCTGATGGACCGCAGCTTGTTCTGAGCAGGGGTCGAGACCCACTGCTCGTGCCAGGTGCGTAAGACTCCACGCCGAACATAGCCCTTTAGATCTAAAAACATGACACCCAGACTCGCCTCAGGAGGCAGGCGTGCTGCCTCCTTGGCCGCCTGGTCCGCCAGTTCATTTCCTGAAAGACCGGCGTGACCAGGAATCCAGCAAAAGGCGAGTCGGGTGCTTAATGAATCAATTTTTAAAATTTGTTCATGAATCATCTGCACGAGGGGATTCCACGAGTAGAGAGTGGACAATGCCAACAGAGCACTCATGGAATCCGTGCAGATGAGAACAGAACGGTGACTATTACGGTATACAAAACACAGAGATTTAAAAATGGCATACAGTTCAGCCGTAAAAACGCTGGTTTCTTTAGGTAAACCGAATTTAAAATTGGATCCCTCCACAACAAAAGCACATCCCACGGAGGCCCCGCATTTTGAGCCATCCGTGTAAATGCGTTTAAAACCAATGAAGTAATACATGACTAGTTTTCAATATTCATTTAGCATTAGTCTAAATTACCATTCAAAAATAATGTCATAGATAGTTTGGAAGGGCTGAGTCTACTTATTTCGTTTAAAATTCGTCCAGCCTTGGAGAAAATTCTTTCACAAGGGACAGATGTAGAAGTAAGCCAGAACCTCTTCAAAAGAATTTGGTAGACCCTTGGATATAATGCTTTGCGATCCTTCCACCAAGTAAGAGGATCGCAAGTTCTCGGTAGTAGGGGTTCTGAAAGATATTTATCGAGTTCCACAATGCTAGCAGCTGTGGGAATATTTTCAGCAGTCAGTTGTTTGACACACTAATCAAACTCTTCCCAAATACTGCTTTTTGATTCAAGGAACCCCTTGGTAACCACTGATGGAACACTGTTAACAGTGGTGTTTATTCCACAGATTTTTGCAACTAAAACATTATAAGCTTCCTTAAATTTCTTTTATCTGCAAACCCCAGCTTCTTAAAGTGTGGATCTAATAATGTTGCTTGTGCTACCAGTTCATTAATGTTCCTATCTTTAAATTTTGTTTCCAAATTTTCTAATGAATCTCTACCCATATTTTGCACTTCTTTTGGCAGCCCTGGGGTTTCCAAGCCTGTTTGGGCAGAGCTCGAAATAAGACATGTTTTTGACAGTGAAACTGTTTTCTCTGAACTTATCTCCTTAGTCACTTCATAAAAAACCAATAACATGACTAAAGAGTGCTTAATAACGCTGTCAGCTGTTGGCATAGTGATATATTAGGGATTAATTCTAGTAACATTTCGAGCTGTCATCCAGGTAAATTTAGTTCGTGAATGACTTTTAACTGTGTGAACTTCCTGAACTCGCTATCTTCTACCAAACTAAAATAATGGAACTCTTTCATGATCATTTTTAATAAATGAGTATCAATTTGATGGTTTTTATAGGGAGAGACAGGTTTAATAAAGTCCACATATTTTGCATCGGAGATAGTTTTGGGCTTGGGTGCAAGATGAGTGTGAATGGTGATGGGAATTAAGAAGAAGTAGAAGCATCTGGATGCAAATTCAGCACTTTTTTGATTGCTTCCGGATTGATGCTTGGTGTTGTAGAAGTCGACGCAGTTGAGTTTTCGTTCGAAGAGCTACTGGGAAAAGTTTGCAATAAAGGCACCGTTGGGTGCTTAAGCTTCAAATGGCTAGATAAGTTTCCTGTTGATACTCCAAATGTGCTCAATATAGCCTTACAATAACGGCATTTGGCTTTCCTGGTTTCTTCTTGAGAAAAATGGTACCATATCTCGCTTTTTCCTCTCAGCATTTTGTAAATCAGTGAAAAAGACTATACACCCTAATATGGTCTAGATTTAGAGTGTAGAAAAAATATTAGAACCTAATAATATAAATTTCACATGATTTTTACTTCACAAATGTAAGCTTAAGTCATATGTGTTTGTCGCTAGTTACTAATCATTGGAGGGGGCGGAGGGAGGGGGGGGCAGAATTAACCTGTTCGCACTTTAAATTAGAAAATAAAAATGTCCTATCAATTAATAACATGAATAATGTGTCAAAATTAATTATATAAGTCATATAAGAAGTCACTTTAATCCATTCAACACTGCTTCAAACATAGATTTTCAATTTTCTTAACAACACACAGATTATTGGGGGACACCTCACCTCCCCCCCCCCTTTTCTGGTTTCCCTGCTAACGACGGCCCCTTTAACTATATATAATGAATGGTGTATAATATTTAGTTAAGCTCCCAGCACTAACTTTTACTCAATTGAAAATATTTTTAATCAAATTTTTGTCTTAAGAACAGTTTCCCTCTGAATGATGTTGTAAAGTAGATTAAAAGAAATACTTACTACCCGTTCGGGTTATACGCTTTAAGTACTAATTACTCTACTGGATTAGGAATTGGGAAGGTTGAATTAGAGGAAGTGAACCCACATTTGCGTGGAAAATCATTTAGGAAAAAAAAAAAGTTCACCCGACCAAGATTTGAACCTCGATCTCTTCGTCCTCAGCAGTCGAGCTCAACACGATTAACGCGGTAGCCAACTACGCCACCGAGGCGGGTAAGAAATAAACAATGAACTTACCTGTATTACAAAAAAAAAAAAATTAAGCTTGGAACAAGCCCAAATCAAAGTGACCTAATCATTTAAAATTGCACTGATTCCAATTATAATATTGAAACAAACATCAACTGAAAGTATTTTATCATTAAAAACTGCACTGACCAAAAGATCTGACTAAAATGATCTGTAGAGTTAGTAATTGAACGAGAGCAATAGAAAAATGGTGAGTGATTGACCCTCGACTCACTCAATGATCCGTTAAATAAACGAATGACCGATAATGAGAGAAGACCCGATGAACAACTAGCTCTCCAGCCACTCATTGATCCATCTAATTTACAAATGAACGAGAATGAGAGAAGAGCGGTAAATGAATGGTGGAAAATCAACTGACCTTGTCCATTGTTTGGGCGAATGAATGGGAATGAGAGACTGTTGGTGAGTTGGTAGACTGCCGAGCAAAAGAATGGTTTTAAGAGGAGCGTGTGGAAGCAATGTGCTGATAACCAAGGCTAGCCAAGTTGAACCAAACATTAAACGAAGCCCCTACAAGTAGACAGAGATAGCATATGAACGTCGGCTCATTTAAACCAAGATCCAGATAATTCATTCTTTTTAATGTTTCGCTCATATTGACCCATTCGTTCATGAATGACACATCTCTAATTCAAATGACCTAGATATATATTTTGTAATATATACTTGGAAGAAAGTATAGGAAAGTTGTATAGAAAGAATATAAAAGGAACAAACATAATATGGCAAATCCTTAAAAATATTCAAAAATTAAAGAAATATTTGGCTTTGAGACTCAATAATGCCTAAGTATTTTTTATTATTATTTTCTTGTGTATCCATTATCTATTTTCGCGTAGAAAACAAATATATTCGATTCTTGCGATATATTGATTTCTGAGAATACATTCTATTTAAAACACGAACATATTTTTGACTACAATGTGTTCATTCCCATTTTATAAGGTAGGACTACGTTTGAATATTTCTACAATTACTTCAATAACATATTTAAAAAAATAATAAACTCTTAAGTTAAAATCAATTTAAAAACAAATAATGGATTAGCAAATCGTTATTTGATTCTTAAAACTCGAGAGCGCTTACTAAGTGATCAGATTACTTGAATCGATTTTAAACGATCAATCGATATACGATACGTAGGCTGGTAGGGATAAACAAACAGTTTTATTGCTGTCTGACTGTTGAGAGTATTTATTTATCATGAAATCCAACAAAATGTCTAACTTAAGGATTGTATGCAATAAATTGTTTTGTTTTTTTGCATAGTTGTAGATAATTAAAACCAGTAGGGTAGTAAGAATTAACAGTATCTTTATTTTAATCATCACTCGGATGAGTAAACATAATATATGTCATGGTGGCTGACTTCATATCGTGCGTAATGGCGGCTGACTTTGTATCATGCGAAATGTGTTCTTATTTCTGTTATAAAAATAAAGCCGTAATTTGTTCTGTTTATTTCGAGTTTATTTGTAATTATAGTTTTGATTTTGAGTTTGTGAAGAGTTTTAATGTGTTCATTAAAATATTTACAAGATTGTTCGTGAGATGAAAGTTTTAGAAGTGAGCATGTGCCGAAATAGTTGAGTCCAAGTTTCCCATACAGGAGGGAGGGCAGGGTGTTAGGCACGTAAGATTTTCCACACCTAACACATTTTTTTTAAAGAAGATTTTATTCGTGTTTATTTCTTTTGTCCGACAAAATTAATATTACGGATTAAGTTGTGCTTTTCAAGTAGGACTAACTATGTAATTTTTGAATTCAAAATATTAAGCTTTGTTTATGGGGTGAAAGATTTGATCATCGAATCCTCAAATCTCGAATACTTGTCAGGATTAGGTGAATTCAAGGATTCGAAGATTCGAGTGGCCCATCTCTAATGAATATAAATTTGTATCATAATATAATTTTTAATTGTAAATGATTAAATAATGCTTTAATACACATAATAAATTATTATAAATTAATACCTTAAATAATATGTTATAGGCTATACCTAGGCCATACCTAAAATAGTAGTAATTTAAAATGTATAATAATGTTAAAAATAAATTTTTATATTAGCTAAATTGACACAAACCTGATTTTTGTAAACAGTGGTACAGGTTGTATTGTGACTGAGATCAACGTTACTGGTTTGAAATGTGGCTCTATAGAAGGAACTTGTAGTATGTGAGACATGTAATACAGATACCTATAATAAAAAGCAACAGCATTAAACAAATACCTAAAAGAGATTATTTAAGATTAATAACACTTTTTGAATCAATTTTTTTCTGCACCACCTCTACTATTCAGGTTGTACACCTGTGTATATTTATTTTTACACTCATGTGTTTAGGGTGTGGTGGAAAATAACAAAACGTGAGTTATATAAATTATAGTTTTTTTGTTTAGTATCAGTGTCTTCTGAATCTGTTTACTTAATAACAATAGTTAACATCAAGATGTACAAAAAATGTGTTATTGTTGGGCGCCATTCATAGAATCTAGGAGAAAAAAATAATCGAGACCACTAGGGAATACTTAAAGTAAAACATGATCAATTGAGACAAAAATGGATTGTTGAAATAAAATGTAATTTAGACTACAATACAAATAAATGTATAAAATAACAATTGTTGGTACTTTTGTGGGTTTATTGTTGTTTCATTTTTACCACATCCCAATCCTATTTATGGAATTCAGGATAGTTATAATTCTAATTTAACAAAGTATAAAATAGTATTGTTGAAACCAAAAAGAAGAGAAAAAAATATATAATCAATAAAATTAAAAATTAGACATAAAATAAAATGTTACTTAATTCTCTGCATTAGTCTTGTCTTTCTGAAAGTTCGTAAAGGAATTCTGGTTTTGATAGTAAAAAAAAAAAATCACATGACTTTAAAGTTTAAAGTTGAAGAGTTTGTTTGACCTCACCCATGAATTAGTCCATGTTGAAACACCAACTTCAGAAATTTGTTTCACTTTAGTAATTCAAATTCTTCCACAATTTAAACTAAAATAAACAGTCTAGTTCTTGCACACACACCTAGCTTTCAATTTTTGCTACTTGTACTTTAATTGACAACCGTTAATTCACTTTAAAAATAATTTGAATTAGGAGCTCAACAGATTTGGCTTCATGTTAGATCAACACCGAGGAAGAAGACCCAGTCTCCTTCAGAAAGTCTTCCAAAAATCAAATTTAAAAATGTTCTATTCTTGACTTCCAAGTCCAAAGAGAAAACTTATATATTAAAACAAAAAAATAAAATGTTGGCTATGGACTAGGGATACAAATCAAATACAATGCAAGTTTAATATAAATATTGAAATATATCACAATGAATGTGAACAATGTTTTCATAAAAGAATTAAATGTTTATCTCTATCTTTCAAAGTTGAAAAGTGTGCTAGTTTTGAGTTATTTACATCATGCATTGTTTCTTCTTTTACAATCATGAGATCCGCCACTCACTTGTTTGATAGAACTGCGCATGCGTTAAAACAATCATGGTCAACGGTTAAAATAAATACAATGAAAGTCAAACAAACTTCTTAGAAGGATAATTAATATATTTAATAAAAGGTAAGTGTTCTTCCTTAAATCAAAATTCCTTATTTAAATTATTTAAAACAATCTTATATGTTGTTCCTTCCGTCCTTTTATTTTATGAATGGATGTAAATAGTATTATTAGTCAGGCCGGCATGACCAGCGTGTTACATGGTGGCCTAACTTCGAAGTGCTTAATTTCACACGAAAATAAATAGGAAATTATTCACAAAAATTATAAAAATATAGGTAAATACAAGGTAGGGTGGCAAATGAGCTAGAAGCTTGAAATTAGGCAAACTTATAGCTTTTAGCCTGTAAACGGTGGGAAAATTCCAAAAAGTTTAATTTCAATTTTTAACTCCCAAAAAAATATTCAAAATGGCGGAGCAACTTTAAAATCAGTGCGGACCTTTCTTTGGAGAGCTCTTGTGGCTAAATGGTAAGACCTATAAAAAATAGCGCTGAAATTACATTAGTTTACATCCACCTGCATAGAAAACCCACAGGGGATTTGGGGGCTTAGCCCCCAATGAGCAGAGCGAGTATCTTATACAAAATTCAATGTTTAATTTATTGGAAATGATTGGTAATTAATTGGTGTGTAGCCCAGCTATCCTTTGTGGAGGTTCCCTCCTCTTAAAATATAGAATAAATGATATTTACACACACACACATTTTATTCTATAGCTGCAGTCAGATTCATCAGGTGTCTAGAGCAGCGTTTCCCAATTAAATTTAGTCAAGAAACCCTTTTATATCTGATACAACATAATGGGCCCCTTAAATATTTTTAATGTAAAGAAAAAAGAAAGAAAAAAGTGACACAGGCAAAGAAATTTTGTGATCCAAGGTCAAATTGAAAGTAACATTTTTCCAGAGGGTGAAGGCAGCTACATGTTTTGTTGTTTTGTCCTCTTTCATGTCCCATTACTAAACGGAGCCGCCCTATACACATGCCTGCCAGGGGGTAAAATGATAAGGTTTTACTCAAGTATATGTTGGTGAATGGCTACAATATTTTGATTACCCGCTGCAACAATTCATGGTATTCTTCGCGTAAATCACCCAGCAAATGTGTGAACAACTGTGCCACCTGGCAGAGAGAATTCTCTGAAAGTTCTGGACTATAATTAAAAAGGAAGTTTAGTACACAAAGTGTACATTAAAAGAGACTTCCCCAAATATTGCCTTGTTTGCCAGATACACATGTACAGACAATATTTTTAGCCTTTAATGTATTTTTTTTCGTGGAACCCTTAAATTTACCTCGCGGAACTCCATTTGGGAAATACTGGTCTATCTACAGATATAAGTGACAGACCATCTATTGTTGGTACTTGACTTGACTATATAGTTTACTAATGTTTCTATCTACTGCTCTTGTTTTAAATTCATCCACTCGGTTTGCATTCTCTACTTAATGAAAATGCATGTGAGAGTGAACGCCCAAAGAATGAGATGTAAAGCCAGACTTTCCTACGAGTAGGCTTGTGAAAGGTATTTTTTAACCAGAACCCTAGTAGGTAAAGAGGCCTTCCAAATATTTATTTGTAGTAAAATCGGGACATAGTTGTATAAAATGTTTAACAAGATCAATGTTTCTCCAAATTATCCCATTAGCGCGCCATTTGAGAGGCCTTTGATACACACATGAACCCCTTGAATGTTCGATGTATCTGTGGAACACCCACCTTAAATAAACAACCTAACTATCCTCTTGCCAAAATCAGAAAATCTAATGTTCGTGTTTATCAGCCGGTAAAAGAATTTTTTTTACCGTTACTATTGCACATTTCACATGTAATACTACTTGCAGTGCAAAGTAATGTTGACTTTACAAACTCAGCCTGTCACTTGTGTACTCTTTAACTTTATCATAAAAAACTTTTTTTTTCCCCTGTGGTCATGTCTGCAGACTCTAGTAAAGACTAGATTTTCAAAACCAATGATCATCGACGAAGGTAAGCTAAAATCATATCCTTTCAAATCCCAATAATTTCCAATGACTTAGCCACTAGTTCTATTTGATATAATATTAATTAAATCACCTCATTTCCGAGGATTGTAGCCCAGGAGGCATGCGCTTTACAGCAAACATTTGTGCTGCATCTTCAGGTTTGTGGAACATATTTACAAACATTAGGAATGAACATACCAAAGTGGCAGACACAGCTTTGCCATCCTAAAAATAAATAAGAAAGAGTTTATTATTCAAACAAAATAATATGATTTATATTAAAGATAGCACCCATAAACTAACATTAAGATATATCAAACAGGAATATCTATTATTTATTTATTCAGATGCAGTTCACAAATAATGTAATTAATCCACTTTGTTTTATACGTATCACATCTTGCTATAAGTTCGGGTAATTTGGATATGTACACTAATGGGGAAGGAGTGAGAAAGGTAGAATTTTGAGTAAAGTCAAAGTGTGAAACAATGATGGAAAGCCATCATCTATACACCTTATTGAGATTCAAACCTTTATCTCCCCGTCACCATCAAATAGCTGTCTGCAGGAGTGATATCCTAGACCATACAACCCTTGATGCAGATTTTTTAATATTGTTTTTAGCATTTCGTCCAGGTGATACGCCTTAGTATATTGTTTAAATTCCATCTATCAAGTTGTAGCCAACAGTTTCAAAATAAGTCAATATAATTGAATGTATTAATAAGTAAAGTGGTATGTGTGTTGCTGATTTCACACTTAACAGCTGTAAAACACATGACTCGGCATACAAATATATAGAAGAAGATCTAGTGGCGTTCAGAATAATCAAGTATGTTACAAGTGCTGGAAAATTAACTGTGCAAGTTATGAGCTAACAAATTATATTTTGAATTGGCTGTTGATTTCAATTTAAAGATGAAAATAAAGATTGGTATTTTTGAATTATTGTCTTAAGCTTTAAATTGTGTCTCAAACTTCAAATATTGTCTAAGCCAAGCTAATCGTTTTGCTCCTTGCTTAGAGCAAGGGATGTGCGAGAATGACTTTTTCAATTTGAGACGAGAATGTGAAAATATATTGAGGCACGAGAACAAGACCAGAGAACTTTAAAAATGTTAATTAGATTTATTACAGTAAATATTTAGTTTATGAAGTACTAAAAAGTTCCTACTGGCATTTAGGCTGGCACTTTCTTTGGAGTATCTTATAGTTCATTCAAATACCTAAGATATAACTCATACACATTTTTAACAAACTTGATAAAATACTGATAGTTGCAATGTAGGGCCTATATTATAGTTTAATTTGGTAGTGTAACTGTTTACAATGTTAATACCTTTCAAAGTCATTAGGCAATAATTAACTTTTATTTAATGTCAAAGTTTGTTATTGGAAAACATAGCTTATTTATAAACAAAAAATTTCTTCATGAAGGCTGTTTCAGAGGGGTAATGCAGCCTTTTTTCAGGTCTTTATTGTATTATATATAAATAATCAATTCTGGTTTTGGTTTGTAAATTTCTTAAGACAGTTATTTGCTTTTTTTAATTTTTTTTTCAAATTTCTCGAATTTTCAAGATTCAGTTATAACTTTCAAGATGAGATTGTGATATTTTTTCTCATCTCAAATGATCTATTTTTTGAGTCTTTAAAACAGTGTGTAATGTAATATAAGGGCGAACCAAAATTAGTTTAAAATCTTGATATTATTACAAATAACTAATTATTACACTTAAGTGATTCCTCAAAATAGCATTTTCTCACTTAATAGACGATTTTTTTGGACAGTGAATATAAATTTTAAGTAGAGTTCAGTTTACACTATAAAGTAAGTTCACAAATCTTAAAAATCTAGCAGAATACCAAAACACAGATTTTACCTCAAAATGGCTTCTTTAGGCTATAGAGTAAGTTACCAGTGTTTCAAGACCAGTGAATGTTCACAATTACTATCTCTTAGTTATATTTGGAAGAAGGTATAGGAAAAATGGATAGAAACAATTACCTCATAAAGCGAAAAGAGGTTTTCCTTATAGAGTTATATCTCTTAGTTATTAATTATTTTCAGTAGCTTGGCCAAAGGTTCTATTTAATTATTTATTCACTCATTTGTTTATATAAAAACATAGCCTAATACTACTCTATCTAAAATTGTAGACAAAGAACCTGAAGTGGAATAAAATAAGCAAAAAGCCTTAGGAAAGAAAATGCTTGCGAACAAAATATTTCTAATTAGGGGTGTGAATAAGTCCATTCTTTCAATTTGAAGCAAACTCAAATCAAATACAGTCAACTCGCAATAACTCGTACTAAAGGAGGTGGGGGGGTCGGTCCAAGTTACAAAAAGTCCGTCTTATCGAGGGGAAATAAAGTTGTGTCTAAGTAATGAAAACTGATACTTTATCTAGAGTAATAATAAACTTTATTGTGACGAGGTGAACCACACATACCAGATAAGAGACATACACAAATAACACAGGTACTGGAATGGAAAAGGTTTAAACCTAGAGTACTTGCAAGTTATCTATATACTGTACTCTGTGTGTGGGAGCGAGATGTGAGGGGTAATAGCACTGTCTTACACGATCTCCGCTAGCCTCCTGCGTGACATTATTTCTATAACATTTTTAGCCTGGCAGCATGCGGCTGGTGTGTTACTAAAGAAAATTTTATTTTCAGAAAATTGTGTCCAAACTATCAGAAGTCTGAGATATCGAGGTCCACGTTATCCAGAATTGACTGTATATGAAGTATTCATGAAGCCATAACAAAGTTTGAATATTTTTTGTTAGTTGTTTTATGATTGAAAAAATATATTGTGGTATACATGGCTCCATGCACTAAAATGGCTTGAAATTATTTTATTGCACAATTGTTTGTAGTAGTTTGTTTATGATGAATTAAGTTACTATCACAACTACTTAACTCAACTACTTAACTCAACTACTTAAGCTATTTTCCATATGAATATTAAATTGCAATGCATACAACAGCTCAGAACGGCCTTAATTGATCAGAAATTGAGTATGTTAGCTCTCAATATTTTGATTGTCAAAGCAGGAATTTTTATGAAGTGAAGACCAAATTGACATATGTTTCGATGCTTCGCACATCTCTACATGTAAACCCAACGAGTTTCCTAATACAAATTATGCCGAAAACCATTTAACTCACTGTGCAGTGTATAATGCAAACATTTTTTGGGTCCAGCTGAAGAAAGGCATACATGTCATTGCATAGTGTATAGAGCGCATGAAGAGGTGGTGCGTGTCTGACCACGCCTACTGGTGCTCCATGGGAGTGTGATGACCATCCACAGTCGACCACTCGGCCTCCTAAACGACTTGATGAGTAGGTACGACCAGATATATTATATATGGCATAGTGACCACCTGGAATGACAAAAGAAAACTTAAAGTTATGATAAAAAAACTAGAATTTATATTGTTGTATCTGAATGTTTAATGTCGTATTCACTTTAGTAAAGTAACAACAGTAAAAGTATGAGAAGTCCACTCAATTCAAAGCAAATCCTATCATTCACTTTTCAATTCAAAGCGAGCCCGAATCGAATATATGAAATATTCTTGAAGTACTATCTAGGTTTGAATATTTTTTGACAAACTCTTATGCTTAAAAATATGTGCTGATTTATATAACGTTATGAACTAAAGTCACTCAGAAAATGTTTTATTGAACAATTGTTTATTTCATTATAAGCTGATAAAAAAGCTTTATCAAAACCTGAAATCCAATTGCTTCAGACATTTTCATATGAGTATTAATTTTTGTTGTACATTACATGTCAAAATGGCTATAATTAAACATAAACTGAGTATTTTCGCCATCAAAATTTTTATTAGTGGAACTTTTTAAATTGTTAAAGAAATTTTTTTTTCGAAACGAAGTGGAAGTTTTAAAGCTTCCCACACTCCTGAATAAAATAACTAAAATTTGAACAAAGGATTGGATGGCAAGGACTAATTTTATTAAATGGCATTATTTGTCTTTTTATCTAACGCATTTTTTTGGTACCTTTATTATAGTTTTAAACACACCCTCAAGTCCGAGCTTTATTTAATATATTTTATTTTGCACTGTGTCTTACTACCCAGTCTCTAAAAGTGAGAATTTATGAAGGAACATGCAGACTAAAACAATGTTTAGTGCTTCTCAAGTTGACCGTAGGAGTTTTTTCTATTAGCAGTTTTCAATCTCTTCCCTAAACTAACAACAAAAAATGTATTTAAAATAACCCCTCTTTATTATGTGTTGTTAGATTGGTTAATTTAAATAGCAAACATTCCAAATAGGCTGTGTGATGTATTACAATGTATATAAGGCAAGAGAAAGAACAAAAAACAAAAACAAAAAAAGTCTTGGATCCAAAATCTACTCGAATTCTTGAATCTCAACTATCCTTAAGGATTTGAGGGCCCATCCCTAGTAACTATATATATTTTCTATAGCAACTTAAGATTTAAAGAATTCTTAGTTTGTTTGCCATGTTTTATAAGATTAAGTATTGATTTAATTTGTTTAGGTAAAGTGAAGTTGCATTCAAGATTTGAATCTGTAAGATTGTGGATTCAATCTATCTATAACAATCAATCATGTTTCACCTGGATGCCTCGTCTCAAGCAATGCTCGAACATCGTCAGCGTGGTTACTCCTGTAAGCCGACTCAAGACCTTCAGCAGGGAATGGCATTACAGCTAGACGAGAAGTAATATAGCTGATATCCAAGTCAGTTCTAGCAATGCTCCTAAAATAACAAACAATAGTAATGGTCTATGAAAATTAGCTTAGGAAGCCAAAAATAGGTAAAACTGTTTTCAAAATTTAGTGCATTATAATTTATAGCACAAGCTCACAAGATATTAAGAAAGGATTAAATGGATTTTTTTTAGCATCACATCTTACTACCTGTTTGAAGTTATACACTTATGTACAAATTACACTAAATGATTTTAGGTATGAGAAAAGTTATATTTATAGGAAGTGTACCTGCATTTGCATCAAGAATAGAAAACCAACCTCATTACACTCGACTGAGATTTGAACCTCAATCTTCCTATCATCATCAGTCTAATCTACTGTGAGAGTAGCGCGTTAGACAACTTGACCACTGAAGCAGGATAAATGGATCTTGCAATTCTATTTTTTGGCGTTAACACATATTAATTATGCTAATTAAATCATTTGATTATATACTCCGAGGTTGAGCCACTCGGAACCTTAAAGATATTCAAGATATAATGAATCTATGAATCCTTAAGGATATTTAAGATTTATATATTTTTCAATTTGATTTGAATGATAGTTTTATTTATACTATTCAGTAGTGGTTTTTCTTCCTCTTAAGTCAATTTGTAATAAATAAAATTATAGAATATTAGTAAAATGGTAGAGCATAAATAAAAGTAAAAACACTAACACATATTTACACACACTTCAATGTTTTGATGCTATTATAGCATCTTCCTCAGGAAGTAGTAGTAATTAGACTAGACAGGATGTTGTCTTCAGTTCCTGTTTAGTCTAATTATTACTACTTCCTGAGGAATATGTTATAATAGCATCAAAATATTGAAGTGTCTGTAAATATGTGTTATTGTTTCTTCTTTTATTTGTGCTCTACCATTTTACTAATATTCTATCATTTTATTTATTACAAATTGTTTTTGCTCAATGCACTTTACTTCATACATATTCTTCTTAAGTCAACAACCCGAAGGTTAGTTTGATGTGATCCATCAGGATCTGACCATGCGCTCAGCTCTTGGGCTGGCTATTACTGCCTACACCTTATAGTGGAAAACCCATTTCCTAGGAGATTCAGAGTCAGCATTAATATATTGAATTAAAATTCGAATTCATAAAAATGTAGATTCAAGCAATCTCTAATAAAATCAGTTATATCATTTTCATTTAAATATTATTAAAATCAACCAACTTGCTCTAAACATAATGTGATAAGAAAGGCTGTTTCTTACTCATTTCTGAAATTTCTGTAGCTATCACTAGTCTGGCAGCGCTTACAGGTTGTCTAAATTAGACGTCACATTAGGTATAATACGCCAGTGAAAACATACTTTAATACACGCACTCACTGTTGAACTGTCTGCATGACCTTGCTGGATGTGTCCTTGAGATTCTTGAGGAAGCTGCCCGCTCCTCCCCTTAACGAGGAGAACAATCCTCCACTGCCCACTTGAGCCACCTGTTGCTGGGAGGGGGGAGATGATCTGTGTACTACAGAGGGGCGAGGAGGTTGCACTGGACGGGCAGGGGCTTCCTGTGGTTGATGTGGCGAGCTGGGGGGCCTAGGGGGTCGCTGCGGGGCCCGAGGACTCTCATCTGATGGGTTGTTGTTAGCAAGAGGAGAGTTTGAGTTTAAATTGTGTGCTGCAAAGAATTAAATAATTACTTCTAAACAAACTTAAAAATAAAACAAAAATTAGCAATTTTAAATTATGTATATCTATTTTGATTTTTTATCGTGAAAACAAATACTTTCATTAGGACTTAGAAATGTGTGTTAACAATGTGGAAACCCTTTTATTAAAGGGAAGAAAAATAACCTGAAAGGATAGTTATGTTAGTCCTTGAAAGAACATAATAAACCTCTCTCTTAATTTCTTTATATATTCTGGTGCTGACATTTCCATTGATTTTAGAGGTTTAAAATGGATCACAGGATATTTGAATGATTTCACAAATATTTTAGTGTTTCTTTAAGTTAAACATTAGCATTCCCAATTCATACTTCTAGCTATTTTTAAGTATGGGTTTCAATAAATCAATTTTTTAATTCCTGTCTTTAAAAGTGAACATGTGGGATAACAATCCCAGTAACTAGAACACTGGAGCAAGTCAAGGGAGTTTATTCTACTCACACAAAATAAAGAGTCAAAACAAAGTTATAGTAAAATTGAGAATTTGTTGATAGGGACAGAGTACAATGTGGATTTACCAAGATCTTGGAGCCAGGAATCAAGGTATCTAAACTTGATTAACGATTCTTTTGATACCCATAATAATTTAGGGTATTAAGATATTGAGTTTCACTTTCCTAATCTCAAAACTTTTTAAACATGTTCTATTTCCATTCCTACTCCTATCCTTGAAAATGTGGCCGATTTAAAGTGGAACTCTAAATAAGGGTTGTGCAGAAGTTTCTATCTCAAAATATATAATGCATGATTTAAGAAATATTCCCATTTTGAATAGGTGTGCTTTACTTTATTTTAAAATAAGTACAGGATTTTTTTTATACCAAGAACAGGTATTCTGAAATCCATTGATGGCAGCCGACATATTCTTAAACATTCATCTTCTGATCACTTTCACAGTCAAATTTAACTTCTTATATACATAAATATTCTTTTTTTTGATAATCAAGGATAAAAAGATACCAGAAAAAAAAGGCGTACAGCTACTTATTATAATAACTTAAACTTGGATGCAGTGTTAGCAGATAAAAGCTTTTCCCTTGGAAGAAATTATTATGGCTACCTGTTATCTGGCAACACTATATCTACTTGTTTTGTTAAACAGTGTATTCTTTGTCTGTTAGTAAGGTATTTGTGCACTATTATATTCTAACAATTGGTGAATCAAAAAGGATCTTAACTTATTTTTAATCTAATTCACTTATTGAGGTATTTTATTATAGGTATTTGGAAGAAGGTATAAGAAAAGTGGACATAAAACATAAAATATAAATAAACACAATATGCCTTTTACAATGAAAAGAAGAGGACAGTTTGTACTTTACATTGCTGCCACTGGACAAAGAGGTAATGGCTGCCTCTTGAAGAAAATCTGGCAGTAGCTATCGATTATATTCAAGCAGCAGCCATTATCTCTGTGTCCAGTGGCAGCCATGTGAAGTGTGTTCTTCTTTTCAATGAAAATGCCATATTGTGTTTGTCCCCTTTTACATGCTTTCCTGTACCTTCTTCCAAATATGTTTAGTAATAAGAATATTCATGGTGTTGAGTACCTACCTACCAAAAGTACCTTTGGCTAATTTAATAAAAATGGAAATCTGCTTCGGTGGCCACATGGTCTAAGGTGCTACTCTAACAGTATTCTAGAATGCCGATGGCGGGGAGATCGAGGTTAGGGTGTACTGAGGGTGTTTTTTACAAAATGGTTTTCTATTCTCTCTCCGTACAAATATGGGTACACTTTATCTAGATATAACCTTCCTAATCCCTAAAATTATTAGTGTAACTAGTACATAAGCATACAACCCGAACAAGTAACGAAACGTGGTGCTATAAAACAATTAGAAAGAGCTAGTAAGAAATTAAAGGGGTAACCTACCTGGACTTCCTTGAGTATCTACAGGCTTCCCTTCTAAAAGCAGAGGCTCCTTTAGATCAATGTTTTTTGATTCGGATATGGCAGCCAGCCTCTCCAGAATGTCTGCCACTGTCATTCTGTGCAAAGGGTTTACTTGCAGAGAACCACCTGGCAAATCAAACCAAAATATATTGTAAATTGAGGTTCCAGTTGCAGTCTTAACCAGAGTTGGGCCGACTCCACTATTTTACAGATCTGAATCTCAAATTTACCATCAAATTCTGAATATCAAATACGAATCTTTGAAAAAATTATGAATACAAGAGGAAATATAAAAATAATTGAAGATACTAAATGTTAACATTCTTTCTTATAATCCATTCACTATACCGTAACATTCATACATTCAGTTAAGTGTTAAATTACTGAACTGAAGCCTGGTTGTCGAGTTTATCCTGTAGTCAAGGGCATCACGCCAAAGGTGGTTGGGTGGAGAGGGGGGTCACCCCTCTCCCCAATGTTGGTTAAAGGCTTGAAAGTTGCGAATTTTGTAAGATTTGAGATCTGGAGTTAGGAAATTCTAGACTTATTCTGTACCCAATCACTTTCTATTATGAAAGTCCTTAAGCACAGACTTGTACAGACAAATTTAAATTTTCCTAAGTGTTGATTCCTACTATACAAAATATCCCAACTTCAAAAATCATCAATCATTAAAAGGAGATTCTTTCTATAGTAAATTGAAGAAAGCTTAGTTAATCAAGTAGTCTAGTAGCGCCGTTGTCAGTAAGCAGAGACAACGGCCAGTGAGTGTATGCCAAATGCGGTTTGGAAACGAATCTTAAAGGAACATGAGCTGCCCAGTAGCAAAATTTCACTCAGCCAGCAATGCTTGAAGTGTCAGCATTGGCAGCAAATGTTTTTTTTGTGGTTTAGTGTTTTAAGTTATGACTTTCGTGGCTGCCAGACATTTGCAGTTTTATGTAAGTTATGATTCAAATTATCATATGCTGTACAGCCAATGCCTTAATTAGGGCTTTATTAATTTTGAAAGCATAAATGCAGTGAGTGTTCTGCAACCTTTATTTGTTTTCTTATTGGACGCTCTGATGGATGAAATGAGAACATTAAGGTTAGTGTTAGTGTTTGACTTTTGAAATACACATTAACTTTTCTAGCAAGTATCCATACTAGTTTGAATTGAACTGATGTATCTTATTGCATTGTTTATTAAAATAGTCTTTCATGAAAGCAATTTAAATAGGCTAATAGCAACAATGAAGGAAAAGGAGTAATAGGACTGTGTTACATTGTTACTACATTTATAATTTTTCAATTAATTAAGCAGACTACATTAAACAAAAAATAAGTTTTTTTTTCACTCTTTTACATTTTCAAATTCGGGATACATTTTTAAATTTGTTATTTAGTGTTCGAGGTGTATGCAATTTCGTATAATCATGTTGTTTAGAGAGTGCTGATTTCGAATTTGCCGTAAGCTATTTAATAAAATTTCAGGGGGAAGCCCCTTCACCCTCACGCGCTAAATTACAATTTGTTTTGAATCGTTTATTGATGTACCAGTATTAACATTTCAAGGCAACATCCATGGGGTTATGAAGCAGGACATTGCCAGACAGGTATCAAAATACTGTAAATATATTGATTAAGTCTATTTATTTATTTTTTTGCTTTATTTGACAGTTGAAAATGTTTTTAAATAAACATGGCCAAATTGCTAATATTTTTATAAAGTGACGAGCGAGTTTAACAGCTCAAGGAGCTTACTAGTTAAATATTCCTTTCAAGTGTGTAATAATAAAGCAGCAGTTTCCAACCTGGGGGTCACAGCGTGTTTTGGGTGGGGTCAAATTATAGAGGTTTTAGCTTTATATTTACTTTTTCAAGGATTTTAATTACTATAGGAAGATGCATAATGTTAAGAGAAATATAAGTTGTTGAAGTGCTAAAAAGACCTAGTTACTGTAATGAAATTGGCATAAATAAAATCATCTCCCAACCCCGGTCTTGTTGATTCTCTTTTACTACATATTAGTCGCATAAAATCATTATTATAATCAATTTATAATAATTAAAACAAGCATTAGTGGACATACGGGTTTAATGTTATGCTCTTTTGGTTTGATTTGTTAGTGAAAGTGAAGTAAGGTTTTTAATTCTGGCCTGGGGTAGTTTATCCTAATAGCCCTCTAAGCAAATAAGAGTACATTTCCTCTAAATTTTACCTATCATGCTGATGTAGTTAATTGTATATAGTTCAGGCTGATAGTATTACATAGTGAAAAAACTTTAAAACTAGGATTTGAACACTTTTAAGTTATCAACGGGTCACAATGGTTGCAGAGAGAAAAGTTGTGGTCATTATCTACAAAATGTTGGAAGCCGATGTAGTAAGGTCAGTTAATTTTTTTTATCTAAAATACACGATCTGAACGATATCTGCAAATCGAAATAAATATATTCAAACTCTATTGGATATTTAGCTCAGCTTCAGGTAAACTGAAATATATAATAATTAGAGTTAATTCATTATGCACTGAAAAAGCCTTGTACCTTTAAAAATCAAGTGTGAAATAATAAATACTTTTAAAATTACAGTTGCCTATAAGCTCGATTTAAGGCTTGATTATCACTCCAAATGTAATCCTCCTCCCCCTCCCCTGTGTTATCAACATTGCCTTTCTTGTACTCTCCTTCTTTGCTACTTAAGAATTTTTCTAATTTCGAAATACTTAGAGTTGGGAAAAAACACTGGTCCCCCCCCATGCCAAATATATTTCGCAACACCCCTGCCTGTAGTTACAATTGATCCTGAACCACCAATAAGCAGTATTAGGATTCTAACACAATTTTCAATTGTAAAGTATAAAAGATTTTTTTTAAGGATTTGGGTCTCTAATTTGAAATTTTCTCGAATTTTCGAATTTGGAATATCTTTAAGGTTCCGATAAATTCAAAGATCTCATCCCTAGTTTTAACTAAACTATAAATTAGCATATACCAAAAAATATTAAAAAAGGTATTGTATCTACTCAAATACAAAATAATTCTGACCCCCAAGTTTTTCAAAGACTTATTTTTAGATTCAGGTTTTCTTTAAATGAAAAAAAAAGTTTTATTTGCCTTTCAATAATGTTATGAAACACAATTTAAAGGGATTTTAACAATGGCAGAGGAGCATAGAGCTAGTATTAAAAAGCTCCTAGAAATACTCATCAACAGCTTTAAAAACAGTTGTGAAGGGACACGAAATAAAATCAGTATTTTTAGTCTTCTTGTTTGGACCAAATAGATTATGTATGCTAAGGGGTTGAGGAATTTAATAAAAAAAATTCTCTTTATTTAAAAAGTTTTTGTTCAAAATATCACAATGCTCATAACAAATATTTAGGATGGAGAAAGCATAATATTGTACAATTAATGTTACATGACTAGCAAAGTTTGGGATAAATATGATCTTTAATACGGATACAACCGCATGAGATAACACATCAATTCGCGTTTCCAAGTGTCATTTATCAAAATATATAGATATTTAAAAAATGTTTTATATAAAACTGCAAAAATACACTTGATTTACCACCCACCCCACCCTAAGCTCTGAGGTACCTGAGGACTAAAAACAAGTGTTTCATATTAATCTGCTATAGTGAAGGGTTAAATCAACTTATTAGTATGTGTTAGCTTACAAAGACTTGCTCAAATGAATTGATCATACAAGTCATATTATTCACTATTTGGTGCACTCAAAGTCCTATTGATAAGCACATGTAGCTCTGCCCATTCTCACAGCTCTCACCATACTTTTCCTCCTGTTGATATGTTTCCAATCTACTCGAAATGAATCACTCCCTCACAAGCAACCCATCACAGCTGTTAGTAGTTTATAAGCTCAGATGTACCATTTCACAACATAAATTCTTTAAAGATGCTATAATTAGTCATCTTGATCTATAACTCTATGGCACTAATCTATTTTCAAATGCTTTGATAAGGAAATAAACCTCAGCTTGTATTGCTTATTTTTGTGTAGGGGTGAAATTTAAATGTTGTAATTACAAGCAAATTAGGCGAGTACTTACGAATAATATCATGAAAACAGGAATACTTGACATCCCCGGGAGGAATTGTGTAGTTGCCATTTATTATTCTCAATTTTGCACCATCTTCAAAAGGGTGTCTCATGAAGCACAGCGTGTAAAGTATGGTGCCTAGTGACCACACGTCTGAGGCGTGAGTAATAGGATAATTGTTCCATGTGTCCACCATTTCTGGAGCTCTGTACATAGGAGTAGTGTACTTTGCAATCTAAAAAAGGAGAAAAATTTAAATAATGAAAATATTAATTTACAAATAAAGCTAGCCTCTTTTAAACAAGGAAGTATATTATGTTATGATAAAAGAGTTCAGTGTGAGATTATATTTTGGCTCTAACTTTGAGACACCAGGGTTTAATCCATCTCTGGGTGGATAGTTATTTTTGTACTTTATCTTTCCTCCAGGGAAATTATGATTCATTTTGTTAAGTTAATCTTCCTAATTGTTTCCTTAGATTAATTATTTGAAGTCTCAAGTATACCCTAATGTGTACAGGTACAAGTAAACACAATAAAACAATACACTCACTTCCTCCTCTAGAAGAGACCTCTGGTTGGCCGACCAAGAGGGGTCCGGATGATAAGTCATTGTGGTTGCGCTGCCGAAATCACATAGTTTGATAGCTCCGTCCGAACTGAGAAGAAAGTTTTCAATCTGGTAAAAGAAAGCATTCATGTATATTATATAGGGCCGGCAATTATAATAATATGTAAAATCCATTATATATCCTATTATTGTGGCAGATTAAAAAAAAGTGTTATTTACTATGTATAAAAGGGAGACTTAATTTAGTTTACTATTCAGTAGAATAAAAGCGATGTGAAAGTACTCTTTGTTTACCAGGTAACAAGTTTTGATTGCTTGGTACTACTATTATTTAGGTTATAAGATAGGGACATGACCCAGCTACAAGCTGTAAGCAGTTGATGATTTCCAAAATTTTATGAACCAATACAATCCCACTAAAAAAGATAAACTTATGAAGATTTGTGGTACCTTGAGATCCCTATGGGCAACAGGTTTTTGTTGCGAGTGCATGTGTTGAACCGCACGACACGCCTGCCAGAACACCGTGCACACTGTGTCCGGGGGGAGGGCTGTGCTGCGGGCCGTTAACACATCCACAAGACTACCCCCTACAACACATTATATTATTAAGAGAGGGATATTAAAATTTAATAGTTCATACTTTACAATTATTGTTATGATTAATACACAAAGGACTTTTTTTTTTATTAAAATATTTCAATCTCGTGCTATAAACAATTTTAAGTGAACCCAAACAAAGTTGTGAGATTTGATTGGTAGGAATACCTGGATTAGATTAGGCTACTCAATGTTTTCTGGAAAATGCTCAATGGCAGTCAAAAATGTCATGGAATGATGTGAATACTGTAGATTTAGTGTAATATATTGCATCTTTATTCATTAGGTTATTTGCCTTACCTGTACAAAGTTCCGTGAGTAGCAAATACTCTGTCATGCCGTGTGTTGTCTTGGATTTCTCAATGAATGAGGCAGATATAAATTTGATGATGTTTGGATGACCAGATAGTTTTTTCTGGGTAAGGTGGTTAAAGAAAATCTTACAGTAACATTTGCAAAAGAAAGCATCACATTTTTCAGCAATGGTGAAAGAAGGATGAATTATAAAGGTTTATTTGCTTAAAACTAATTTATATATATGTATATATATATATATATATATATATTTTTTTTTTTAACACGTCTTACTACTTGTTTGAGTTATAAGCTTATGTACTAATTAGTAACTATGCCAATAGTTTTAGGGATGAGGAAGGTTATATCGGTGTGTAAACCCAATGGGTAAGAAGAAGCAGTGCTAAAAAAAAGTAATATTCATAGGGGACGGGTGGATTTTTTTTTTAAAGCCTCAATACTCCCAACCAATATTCAAACCTCGATCTCCCTGTCATCAGCAGTCAAGTCTACTGCGAGGGCAGCACCTTAGATCATGTGGTCACCGAAAAGGATAAACATCTGTTATCAGTGGTAAAACCCACAGGCTGTAACCATGTAACAATTCATTTTAAGAGTGGGACTAGAATTATATTGCATTACCGGGGTTTTACCTGTTGTGTCAAACCTTTGGCACTTCACGCCGAGTTCACCCTATGAGTGTGTCAACATGTTGAATTGCAGTTTGTCAATTTCCTTGGCCATCCCAACAAGCCAGTTTAGGAAACATTGGATTGTGCTGTGATGTTTGTCTATGTATTAGCTTGTTTACTAGCGCCATTAAACCCTTTATGTCAACATGCATTTCTATCATCTATTTTCTAATGTTTCCCTATTATGTTTGTTTCCTTTGTTCATGTAGTCAGCGTCTTTAGTGTTTACTAGAGCACCGCTGCACCGGGACTTTTGGCTTAGTACGTCAATGCTCTAACCACTGAGCTATCCAGGAATCATCTCGTTCCCAGTCATTCTTCACAGGACGATTCCTGGATAGCTCAGTGGTTAGAGCATTGGCGTACTAAGCCAAAAGTACCGGGTTCGATTCTCGTGTCCAAGTGTAATTTTCAATTTTCACAATATGATATCTAGATGGAGTAATCCTCACTAAAAGCATAAATAATAGATTTGGCTATTTGATTCTTAAATATGCAATCCCTTACAATTAAAATAATTGTATAAGTGGCAGCAATAAGCTAACTACCGAGTCGAAGGTGACTGCGTTATCTGATAGCTCGTGATCTTAATAAAATCATGCATTTGTAGCCAACGATTTCCACACGTCCATCACAGACTCTGCCTTAAAATACAAATGAAGAATGACTTTAGGCACGGGACGATTCCTGGATAGCTCAGTGATAAGTGCATTGGAGTACTAAGCCAAAGGTCCCGGGTTCGACTCCCATGTCCAGGTGTCATTTTTCAATTTTAAGAATATGATAAGTATATGTTACACATATAAGTATACATTGGTGTTATTTTTTTCCCCCTTCAATTCTGATTTTGTTTACATAAAAAAATTATAGATTTAAAAACCAGTTTTTGAATTTGTTATTTAATTATGTGTTGCTAAGCCATTCATAAGCATCAAAATAAATATTAAAAAAATTATTCAGACTCGCAAATTAGAAACCTGTTTTTTTCAGTTTAAAAAAAATATCTTGAATCCAAAATTTTGTTGAATTCTTGACACTTGGATATCTTTAAGATTTCAAGATATTTGAGAATTACAACCATTTAGCCCTAATAATAATTAATTAATGACTATGACAAAACAAGGAAAAAATAAATAAAGCAACTTTCAAAATCAATAATTCTTTATGAAAGAATTAAGAAATGTATTGATTTGTGTGCATGTTACTTTCCACAATGACCAAGTACCAATCCAAATGTGAATCCCCACATCCAGCAGTCTCATGTTGAGTTTGAACAGAGATTAGATACCATATGTTTCATGGTCACACACATGTGTGTGTGTCTCTCAGTACATAAATGTTCTGGGAAAAATGACTGTCTATGTCAGTGTCAAGCACTTCTGAATTAAAAAGAAAGAAGACTACCAGTAAGACTCTTAAGGCACTAGGACTTAATACCCTTCTGGGGCTACCAGCATATTTACACTTGTAGGTTTGAAATGAGGAATGTATGATTTAAAGAAAATATATCAATATTTGGGAAAAAACCCCTCGGTACACCTTAACAGGATTCAAACCAGACCTCCTGATCACTGGTCCTCCAGAATATTGTGAAAGTGACGCCTCAAAACGCGTGACCACTGATGAAGGTGATTTATACTAAAGCATGCATATACATTCATGTTTTAGAATATTGACATAAGTTAAGGGTCCTCATCTATTTTTGTACTAAATTAGGATTGAGAAATTTTCACCATTGAACAAGAATTCAAATTTTTTTAAAAATATTCAGAAGTGGTTAGGCATAGCCCCTTAGTTATCTATAAAATAAATACAGTAAGCTCTCGACTATCCGTGGGTGGGTTATCAACTTTGCGGCTTAACCACGGTATCGCCAACAGCAGGGGATACATTTTTGAAAAACACCGTTTTGATGGCGAATACAGGGCTACCGATTGTTGTACTTGGTAAATACCTAGGGAAGAGATAATTGGCCAGAGGGGCAAAAAATTTATGCAAGTGGGAATGCACTGGAATGGACTCATAGCCTGCTTAATTATCTGGAACAGGAAAATGACATGCTCTTATCTGAGAAGCTGATATTACAGAAAATAGCATGATAAGGAAAAAGGAAGCAGCTGCAATGAAGCAGAAGACTAATACAAACTTTTTAAGTTATGTGTCAATTTTGAGTATACTGTACATTGATTTAAAATGATTTTTTACTATCTTAGTGCATGATATGTTTACAAATGCCATCACGATAGGTGAGAATTAATTTGAAGTGAATGTGCTTCAATCTCTTGTTTCACTAAATATGTGGATTATCTGCACTTTTGTGTTATCCGCAGCACTCCATTACCGTGGATAGTCGGGAGCTAACTGTATTAGATCTAGCTCAAATTATAGGTAGTCTATTAATTATAAATGTAATGGTGACATGTCAGAAAGGATACAAGAATAGTGATTTCTTGCATGATATTCCTATTGGCATCTTCATCGGCTGCTAAAAGTCTCTGCAATGCAAACATAAACAAATGACTGTGTACGTTACTAAAAAAATGTAATAAGAGCATTAATCAACTGTATATGTAGACAACAACATGTGTAGTTGTTTTAACAAGAATGGTTATTAATGATCAAAATACTAAGGTATATTAATCCTATCATAAAAATAGATTAATATAGGCCTATAAAATTTTGGTCAAAAATAAGGATAGCTTGGCTTGGAGAAGAAAATTTAAAATTTGATGTTTGCTTGTATTGTTTATTCGGCAAATGCTTTTTATTTATTGGTGACTTAGTTAGTCTAAGAATGAACAAGACCCAAAGACCTTTCATTTACTTGTGGGAGCTATACCGACTGAGCAGCCGACGTTAGGGATGAAAGTCCCAACATTTGTCGATATGATGTGTCATGTGGTCAGCACAACCAGTCCTTCAGCCATTAATATAAGTTTTCTAAACCGGAACTGCTATTTCTTTATTCAATTAGCTCCTCATGTGTCATCACAAGGCTGAGTTAACCCTGTTCCAGACCCATTGCTTCACAGATAAATTTTGGAAGCACTGGGGATTGAACCCGGGAGATTTGTACTTGCCAGGAACTATCAAAATGAAACAGACCAAATAACAAATCTTAAATTTGCCAGACTTTGCAAGGAATTGGACTTTATTTAATTAAAGGTCTGATTTAACACAATCATGATTCACTACTAACCATTGTCGAGGTTACTATTTTATGTCTTCATTTTCCCATGTGGGCATATGATTTTTTTTAGGTTTTTAACCAGCAAGAAAAAAAAATTATTACAGATTAGATTAAGATTTTGGATTTATTGTTGCAGTTAGATTAAAAGAAAAAGCAATAAACTGACTGTCCAATTAATCTATTTAGAGCAGGGAGGTTGCAAGAAATATATTTGGGAGGAGGGGGGGGGGG